>JAKCPI010000028.1:0-230475 GCA_023213315.1 Euborellia annulipes
TTTTTCACAATCATAAAAAAAAGATATATTTTTTCATTTTCTTTTGTTTTTGTTTTTTTTTTCTAGGGTAGGGGGAGATTGCCCTAAATATTTAAAATATCAAAGAATATAACGTAAGCCAACAATGTAAGATGACGTCACATAAAATAAGGTTATGTGTTCTTTATTTTTAACAGTAGCTAGGTTATTTATTTTTTTTTCCATTTGGTATCACCCAAAAACCCTTCATTTATTTTTAATTTTTTTTTTTTTTAAATAACTATTGAATTTGTAGTTGATTCATTGATCGGTGCTTCGAGTCATGATTGTTTTGGGTAATTTTAGTGTTATTTTTATTATCATCATATTACTATTACATTATTATTATTGTTTATATATTGAATGTGATGTAATGAAATCCATTTAAATGAAAAAAAAAAATCAAATTATATATCCGGATTAAAACAAGACTATGCTCTTAAATCAGGGACAAATTAAGAAGACCTCTTTCTCAAGGGTCTTCAGATTTTGGTCCGACTATATCCTTGGTATTGTTTTTAAACAAAATGTAAATTATCAAATAAGTTTTTATTGACTGACCATTTAGAAAAGAAGCTTTAAATAAAAATTAATAAGCATCTGTAAGTTAACTGTCAAAGACATTTTATTGGTGCAGGAAGATTTATATTATTGCTTTATTCCAGAAAATCACACGACTGAATGAATTCACAGTTTCGGTTCCGAAATGTGCAATCATATTAAACATTCAGTCTTTTCCTGGAATAAAGAATATTTAATAAATCTTTCAAAAATATCATTGTCAGTAGACTTCCAGATATAACAATACCTCGCAAAGGCAAGTCACTTTATAATAAAATTCAGTAAGCATTGATCCCTTTAAAAGTTCTTTTGTTGTTTGTTTTTGGATAAGTGGATTTCATTACGCACAGACTGTATTGTGTCTCATAGGGCCTAGCAAAGCAACTCCGGTCGCCTGATGCGTGTTTTATCTCTTAATAGGTGTATGTATCTTTTAAGTATGTATGTGTGATGGAGCGAGTGTGTAAATCTGTATGTTATTTACTTTAATACCTAGAAGTTCGGTATGTTTGTGGGGTGTGTGTGTGTGTGTGTCTGTTTGTTTGTGTCGTGCCGCAAATCGCCACGGCGCCAAGACAACAAACAAAAAATGCCCTAATTAATCGATTCATTCGATTAAATTCGGCATTATTTCAGTAACCAGTATATATTTAATTATTATAATTAATTGTTACAAGGCACTGGCGGTGTGACTAACAATAATTAAGTTATTAAATAATAAGTAAAAGTATTTCAGTACAGTAGAACTGACTCGCGGTAGATTTTGAGGTATTTGTGTCTCACCATTTAATGGCCTCTTGGTTCCTAGAAAAAACTCCCTGGCCCTATTTATTAATGCACATTAGCGCCCTTATAGGTTAGGTTAGGTTAGATTTTTTTGTCAAATTTTTAAGTCCTTGCTCTTTGATTTTTCTCTTTTTTTTTTTTTTTTTTTTTCTTTCTAATCTCCAATCCTTCTAGAATTTTTTTAAGCCCCACAGTAAAATTAACTTTATTACAACATTATTATTATTATTATTTTAGTCTTTAGTTTTTGGGTACTAGTAAACATTTTTGCACACTTTTAGTAATAATAATCATATTAACACTAATGCTAATTCAATTTTAAATTTCAGCTCATTCAAACATATTTATAAACATGTAAATTAAAAAAAAAAAAAAAAAAAAAAATACAGAAATAAAAATAAATAGCAATTCTATTTAAAAAAAAAATTTCTTTTTTCTTTACACAAACGTTCCTTTTAGATTTAATTCCTTAAAAAAAGAAAAAGAGAAGGTTTAGGTTTTTTTTAGGATTTAGATTTCTAATTCTTACACCTTAACCTCAATTCCTGAATTCCCCCTCCACTGGCCAAGGGTTCAAGTTCATAAAGAGATAGATGGCGTTCGCGTCGAAGTCATCGGCGGCGCTGCGATCTGCGCGCTCCCTGTGGCCGCCTCGCAAGGTAAATAAGTCACTAAATGTGTCCCAAATTTTATTAATTTTTTTTTTTTAACTCAGAGTAGATTATTGTAGTGAGAAACAAACCTTTTTATATCGTCTATTACTACTACTACTGTACTAAGTTAGATAACGAAAAATACAAACACTCTTTGTAGAGGTGAAATACTGGTTACTGTTGTTATTGTTGTTGTTTTTGTTATTGTTGGTTTTTCGTTTTGCAATGGGTAGACATAATCGTATCGCTTTTTGTTCCCCCTAACTAAGCGATACTAGAGAAAAATATTTAATTAATTGAATCGGATATCATACCTCTCCTTATCCCACTTAATTCTATAATACATTCAAAGTAGATTAAAATTCGATTCAATTTCATCAAAAAAAAAATAATAATAATAATTTCTAAGTAATAAATAACACTAAATAAATAATGAGTTTTAGTTCGATCGATTATATTAGCTCCCAAAAAAAAAAAAAAAAATTTGGGTAGCGTATCTTTTTGCTAATCTTTAGTTTCTAGATATTATGTGTATTTTGTGAAGTAGAGTTCTAGAGCAGCGTTTCTCAAATGTCTAATATTGATTGATAGCCGTTCCTCATCCACCTATAGATTAAATTTAAACTAGTAACCTTTGGTTCTAGTTGAAACACGATTTAATTAAAATACAAAGTGATATGTATAAGTTTGTTGTGTCACCTTCAGATTTATTTATTTGTATCACACCAAAAACGGATTGAAACAATTTTGCGGATGGGGCGGAGGGGGGGAGGTAGCCAATTCAATTTAAATGAATTTTTGTCGCTTGGGACCATGGGCGTAACTAGAGAATTTGGCTGGGGGGGGGGGGGGGGCATGGGACCAGCTAGCTATCCTCCGGTGGGCCTGAAAAGAGCCATATTTTCTCAATTTTTCTTGGGGCAAGGAGCTTTCTGGGGGGGGGGGGGCACGAGCCTTCTGGGCCAGGCACCCCCCTAGTTACGCCCATGCTTGGGACGTGGGTGGGGGGACGTTGGTTGGAAGATTCAATTTACACAGACCCTCTCTGAAAATTTTTTAAATAATACCTTCAAATACTAGCAACGTTAAGGTAATTGAGATTTAAAATTTATAATATGTGCTTCAAATTTATAAGATTTTTATTTTAATATTTTCTCGGGGGGGGGGGGGGGTTAATTCGGTTCTGGATCACACACCAGTCTGTCTAAATATGAATTAAGAGTTTATGTTTATAACACTAAATAATATATTGAAACATATCACTTTGTGTTTTTAGTTTTTAATTTAGTTAAACCATCTAGGTCTTGATCACTTTTTACATTTTCCCTTATAATTATTTTATATTCTTTAAATTTTATTTGAAATAGAGACGTAATCTTTGGGGGATGAGAATGTTCCCCTTTAAAGACACCTTAGATTAGAAAAAGGGTTGATCTATTTAAAAATTGTAACTGTTGGCAACACTTTAAATTTAATTTTTGAATAAGTTGACAACTTGGGTCCAAACAAGTTTAATATTTTGACCCACTCTTGACGGATTGCGAATATTAAATAAAAAAAGCCCAAAAAAACGTTTGAGAAACGCCGCTCTAAAAAAGAGGGTTTGGATGTCTCTGGTGATTGCTGAGGTGGGAGAATGGGGAGATATTGAGTGACTCATGCATGGGGGGTGGCCCCTCCAGTTGGGATTATTGAGCTCTACCTTTATTTTATTTTTTTTTTTTTTACATTTTGGAAGAGCTAGCTAGCTTGCAAACTCCCTTCCCCTTCAATGGTTGGTTAGGGTTGTTCCCTTCCGTGGGCTCGAGGAGGGTTCAACCCCTCTCTCTCTTCGCCGATGCTGACGCCCTCAGATCAGCCTCATCGATCGTCTGCTTCGGTTGCAATGTGTATGTGAGGGATGTGTAGATGTGTGTGCGATATGTTTCGTCGAAAGTTTGCGAGGGTGCGTGCATGTCTTTATAGAGCGAACGAGATGACTCTAAATCCCGATTATTTCAAATTTGTTCACATTATATTATCCAAAATCAGCATAGCCATACCACCTCCTACTTATACAATTTATTTACATGTGACGCACTAGATTTTATTATATTATTGACAAATTAACGTCACGTCGTATTGATAATAATTCGGTCTCCCTTGGAACAAGATGTCTGTCTGTCTATACCCATGCAGATATGAATTGGACGATCAAATTAAATTCATTAAAATATTTTTGCAAACCCTTCACTTTTTGAAAAAATAACCTTTTATTTCTAATCTCTTTGATTCGTGGATGAAATTAATTATTTTGTACATAATTACTAATTAACGAAAAATAATGCGTAATAATACATAAAATAGGCGAGATTAAACATACAAACTACTAAAGTGATTAGATATTTATATTATATATATAAAAAAAAAATAGGATAATTGTGTGAATGAGTGTGTGATTAACTTGCAAGGAAAAAAGGAGTGCTTTAATAGAAAAAAAAACATCCCATATTAAAAATTGTACATTTATTATTTGAAAAATAATAAACGCCTACTTAAAAAAAATGTACAATAACTTTTTTTTTTAATACATCAAATATAAACATTAATGAAAGAAAGAGAGAGAGAGAGAGTGAAAGAGAAAGAGAAAGTGCATCTATAGATAGAGAATAAATATTATATATATATACTCTTTGGAGGGTGCGCCTTACTATCGACCCTGATTAGTGGCGACACTCACGGCGAACCCTCCAACTAACACCACATCTCTTCGTATTGTTGGCACGAAATTCAAATTACCTATATATTATTATATATTTAGAACATTTAGTTTAGTTTATTAATATTTTAATTCTCTGTAGTGTTGTTTAATAATAAATATATATACATATATATTTATTTAATTCTAATTATTTGTATTTAATGTGTAACTTTATTTTATCTACAATAAATTAATTAATCTTAATCCATTCTAGACACATTGTTTCTACTAAAATAATAATTGGAATTTACACTATTTGATTTCTAGTAATAATAATAAAAGCCCATTCTAGGCGAAAATATAAAATGTCTAACAACCATGCTTTCCATAGGCGCTAACTACTTAATAATAATAATAATAATAATAAAAACATTGGAGCTACACCGATAGTTTGATTGATTCTACTCGGTCGCTGGGCTCACCAACACCAATACCAGCATCCCTTTGGATTCAGATACACGCCGTGTTGACCTTGGGGGTGAACGCCCCTAGTTGTATGTAGCAGCGCCTCCCCCTGGCCATCACACCAACTTGGCAATAATCAATTATTTCGTTATCAGGAAATTTGCTGGCCACTATTCATTCATTCAAATTGATGAGCCTTAAAAGAAATGGGTTGGCTTGTTCCCGGAAATTGTTGGTTAACACGCGAATAGTTTGGTTTGTTTTTAACTGTCCGAATGAATGTGTATGATTTAGAGGGGACTTTTTATCTATTGATTGGATACGGACGACCATGGAACCGTGGCGGCCAATATGGCGGTATATATTTGTGTATGTGTGTGTAAATATATATATATATATAATTTGGTGTGCCAAGGGTTGGGACGAGTGCTGCCGAAAGCGGTGTGTTTTTGTACTTGGAACACGGTCCACGCATGCTCAGTTTGAACCACTCGTTGTTGGAATGCCGATCTTCAAGATCGATCCCGGTGCCGTCGCGATTTAGGACCCAAAATGGCTCACCGAAAATGGCCTAATATCTGAATCCTAAGATTGTTTTCACTAACACTAACTATGATTATTTATAAAACACAAAGTCGTCTGAGAGTAGAGCGAGAGCCACGCCTTTTGTTACACAACCACCAACTCTTCACTGGGGTAGCAAAAATCACAATAGAGTGAAAGCACAAAGTAGAAGGGAGGTTGGAAAACGAAAGCGAAAGCGCTTTTGCCGGAGAATAAGATGTACAAGTTGAAGACCATATACGCCATGGCTATGTCCCGAGACAGCAGTAGACCACAAGTGCACAGTACTGCTGTGACAGGACAATATCAAGGCGATTTGGTATCGAGTAGTGGGTAGAGATGCTGGGGGTGGACTGGCTCCGCTCGCGCTGGGGTCTGGACAGCCACTGGCAGAGTCGGCCTGGGATACCACCGACTGGGGGTAGTTGGGGGGGCCCCTCATCGCCACCGTCGCCACCGCGCAAGCACGTGCATCAGGGTTGGGTTTTGGGCGGGGGTATTGATCCCGGCTTGAGGGGTCACACCCTCCTCGGCAGGGGTTGCTTCGCTTACCTTCAACGGGTAGGGCTTCAGCAGATTCATGCGCTCGTGCATTCTCTTGCGCCGGTAGTCCACCCTGTAAACGCAAACTTGCATTACCAATTCAACAAGTCACAATAACATATGAGAAATTACTAAAACCCCTTAGAGATAATATCATTTAATTAAAGAATGAGGAATAAGCGATAAATTTTTTCACTTTCATTATTAGTTGAAACTTACACATATTCCCGAGTAAATATTTGATAGAAGACTGTTGCGATGTATGTTTCGATGGCTATACCAATCAAGGACACAATGGGAATTACCTGCAATAAAAATAATATTTCAATATATGAGATAAAAATAAAACAAGTAAATTTTAAAAATAAAAGAAAATGGGATGGCATTTTAATTGTATGTTTGTTGTTCTCTTTAGGGCCCCGATGGAAGCGTCTAGCGGGGGAGGTGGAGGGTCCGGAGGTGGCAACGGTGCCGGACCTGGAAATGCTATGGATCACGAGGTTCCTGGAGGACCTGGGGGACCAAATGTCAACTCCGGGCAACATGGCCTCGCTCCAATGAATGGTGGCAGCCAAAATGGAAGCTCAGGCAGATCAACTCCAAGTGGTGGCGACCCAGCACCCGGAAAACTCTTCGTCGGCGGACTTTCTTGGCAAACAAGCTCAGATAAACTCAAGGAATATTTTGGGATGTTTGGAACTGTCACCGATGTACTTATCATGAAGGATCCCATAACTCAGGTAATTTCAATTCAAATTTATTTTTATTTTTTTTTTTTATAAGAATCTAAGGTCACTTGTCTCAAGATATTCTCCCTTACACGTACTGTATTTATCTTTTTTTGCAAATTCTCTCAATGAGGGGATCTTAGTTATTAAAAACTCAAACTTCAAAAGGGCGAAAACTTTTGTTTCCTCTAAACTATTTAAATTCCCCGTGTAAATATTAAATTCTAGAAAAGTAGAATGCAATCATATTTCAGAAAAAAAGAAAATATTTCAAATTTGTTTTATTAGGAAAGATAATAATAAATAAATGAGGAAATTGATACAAAACAGTAGAGAGTAGAGTGACAAGATGGCGGGCGCTTGATACCTCTCTCAGCGCCCCTCCCCCCACCCCCACCCCTAACCCTCCCATAAAATAAATAATAATGAAAACCCTAAAGAAAAAGTTTTTTTTTTTTTCAATTGACAAGTAACATTTATTTAAAAATAAAAATTAGTTATATTTTGCTAATTATTGTAATTTTTTTACTTTCTCTTACCTCTATATATATGTTAATATATATAGAGAGAGAAAGTATTAGATTCATGTCAAAAATTCGATGTCGAGATTTTGATGGATCTTCACGTTTTGAGGTCCCCTGAATCCAAAAAAGTGGTTTTCGCGACATGGTCTGTCTGTCTGTGAACAAAATATCTCAAGAACGAAAATAGCTAGGAGGTTGAAAAAGCTTTGGACAAAATCGACTAAAGAGTACTAGAACTTAACTGATGCACTTTTTCATTTTTTTTTTCTCTCGATTTTCTCAAAATTCGCTCCAACGTTTTTGATCAAAATTCAAAAATCAATTATTTTTTTGATCCTCTTTAAAATGTAGGCCCCTCATTTTGCCCTTGAAATGAATTGCGACCATCACACCAGATTTTTTTATAACAGTCGTTACCTGGAGATTTTACTTTTCATATAGCCTACCTATTAATCTATCTATTAAGACGCATCCAGAAATTGATTTGTTGATTATTTTGTTTTAATTATTTTTCAGAGGTCACGAGGGTTTGGATTCATCACATTCGCTGAACCTGAGACTGTCGAAAAAGTTCTTAAAGTTCCAATCCACACTTTGGATGGCAAAAAGATAGACCCGAAACATGCTACACCCAAAAATCGTGCCAAAGCTGGCAATCGAACCAAAAAAATATTTGTCGGCGGCGTCAGCCAAGACACTTCAAGTGAAGAAGTCAAAGCCTATTTCGGCCAATTCGGAAAAGTTGAAGAAACTGTAATGTTGATGGATCAACAGACCAAACGTCATCGTGGATTCGGCTTTGTTACTTTTGAGTCGGAAGATGTTGTTGATCGAGTGTGCGAAATACATTTTCACACAGTGAAAAATAAAAAGGTGGAATGCAAAAAGGCACAACCGAAGGAGGCAGTTCAGACGACAGCCTTGCTTGGCAAGAGGATGGTTGCTCTGGGGGCTCTAGGCGGTCTTGGCGTTCGAATGGGAGCAGCTCAACCTTTGACTCCTGTCGCCTCAAGTCAATTGGCAGCAGCAGCTCAAGCTCAGGCTCATGTACAAGCCGCAACAGCCGCAGCAGCAGCCCAAGCGCAAAATGCAGCTGCTCTTGCTGGATATGGCAAACTCTTCGGCGCTTACCCAACATTAGCGAGTTATCGATATGCACCGTATCCTTTACCGGCCGCAGCGGCAACGCCTGCACAAACACCTCAACAAGCAGCTGCTGCGACAGCAAACCCGGCACTCTCAGCGGCAGCAGCAGCAGCACTCGCTCCACCGACGGCAGCAGCTGTTGCAGCAGCCGCTAATCCATATCAAGGCTATAGCCTGACCAACGTGGACATGTCAAGTTTCCAAGGCGTAGATTGGGGGTCCATGTATGGAATGGGCATGTACGTCTGAACTACGCCTACTCCAAATCTTGAGGCACGCGGCCTCTCTCGAGCATAAGCAATAACTCGCAATAAGCAACCAGTATTATTTAATATTTGTATCTGTCTCTCTCTTTTTCTATCCCTCTAAACTTTCTATCTCTATCTATCTATATTTCACTTATTTTCACAATCACGTGAATCAGAGGGTTGCGCGTGCCGATCTCAATGTATATTTAAAAAAAAAAATGAAACAAATAATTGACAACCCATGTATTTTAGTTTCTAGATTTTGATCAAAATTCTTTATGATGATCATAATTAGTTAGTAACAAGAAAAAAAAAAAACATACAAAGAATAAGTTCCAAAAGCATTTACATATTCACTATATAAAATTGGGTGATTTTTAGATCCCTATACTAGTCATCTAGAGGCATCTCCCCAAAAAAAAAAAAATTAAAAATTAAAAAAAAAAAAAAAAAAGTAAAAAAAAAGAAAGAAATTTATTTAAAAAAAAAAAAAATTCAATTTGCAATTTTATTTATACTAAAATAATCCATATAAATATAATCACATACACTTGGCCAGACATTCCATTGACGCAACTGGCAGTCTTCCCCCCCCCCCCCCCCCCCCCCTTCAACCCCTTAAAAACTTGATATGTATTTTCAATGTGAGATTTTGCGGACCAATGTAGAAGCGAAAAAAAAAAAACGGGTCAGGCCGAAAAAGAGCCCGGGGCCCCCGCAACCCTCCCCCCGCCCCCCAACCCCCAAAAATAAAATCCCACCCCATTGTATAAGACCAACTACTTATATATATTTATATATATAAAACTATTTACTCAATGCCATTTTAAGGCACTTTAGCTTATTTATTTTTTTAGTTTTTTTTTTTTTTATATAGTATTTAATATTATTTTTTTTTTTTGTGTAGACTAGTTGATTATTTATTATACGTTCATTGGTTCCTAATGTTCAAACACTCGATTAGGGGCTCCGGGGCCCCTTATTATATAAAAAATTCGGTCACTGAAGTGCTCTCATGTCGTAATAATAATATAACTTGTTATTCCTTGTAAAAAAAAGAAAAAAATAAAAATAGATAGAACAAAAAAAAATAGCTTGACGATTGACCATTTCACATTTAAATTAATATTATCAACCTGGTATTATTACTCAGTGTATAAATATATTTAAAAAAATATATATATATATATACAGATAACTATTAATATTAATATGATTATACTACGATCATGTTTGTAAGATAGTATTATTAAGAGGACATCGGGTCCCGTACGGCCCCCACCTCCCCGATTTTTGACAATTTTTAAAGTAGATAATGGCAATAAACTCTTGTCAGCTACGAAAGGGTCGTACTAGGACCGGAGTCCGAGCGGCGGGCCAAGCTGAAGACGGCTATTTACACTATCTCTATTATTTATCTCTTCCCAATTTTCTTATTTTCTTTGTGCCATTTTTTTTTTTTTTTATTTCTTATTCAAATCAAATTCTCTTTTCCTCATTCTGTGTGCCAAACAAAACAAAAAGCCTTCAACATTTAAATAATCGCCTTCTTCTTGGCCTTCTGTTGGGTTGACAATACCCTTTTATATAATATATAAGAGCAGCAATAAGTGTTTTAAAGGAAAGAAAAAAAAAAAAGAAAAACCCTCTATTTTTGTATTTAATTCTAAAAATGATGATAAAAAAAAAAAAAATAATAATAAAGTTTGTATTTTTTCTTTAAATATCTAAACTGGTGATGAATTTATATCACACAAAAAAATATACATATATATATATTATTAAATTTCACTTTGAGAGGGTTATAATTATTATAATTATATTTAATATTATTATTATTATAGAACAAAAAAAAAAGAACAAGCAAACAACATATGAACTGATGATATGTATAATCCTTGTGGATCCTATACTTCTAGCCAGTTCTGTTTTTTGGTGGTTTGTCGTATTTTAAATAAGTAGTGTTAAGTACACTTGACTAGTTTGTTAGTGTTTTAGATGTTTTTTGTAGTTTTTTCTCTGTGTAGCTGTAGTCGGGCTCGGATGGCCTGCCAAACTGGTAGAGAGACGATAATGCACTGTAGCGCTGTTGTCAAATAAAGTAGTTTCATATCGTAGTCCTGCTGCTTGTTACCGTATTTTTCTCATTCCTCCTTCGATATGCTTGGTTGGCCTGGATCTTCGCTGTCTTCAGCTTATTTATATATATATCTTTATAATTTAAAAACAAAAAAAAAATAAAACATTCCTTTAGATAAGGATTTTTTTTTTTACAATCAAATAAATATATATAAATAAAGTTGCGTACAGGCATTCCTTCTCCCGATTCTCGGCCGTTCCTCTCAGTGCCTTATCTGTCACGGCCAGATTCATTTTTTTTCTCTCGCTCTCTCTCTCTCTCTCCTCTCTTTTTATTTTCTCTTATTATCGGCATTTACACCTTTGGGCCTCAATAAAAAAAAAAAAATTCATGAGACTGGTGCGTGTGTGTTTTTTGTTTGTGATTTCTCAAGTTCCTATGATCTCTCCCCCCGGCGGTCAGGGCAGGGTTTTCTTTTGATAATAAAATCCTCCACTGATTCCATCACCTGTCGAGGCTAGCCTAGCAGATCACCCTCCCCTTTTTTAACCCTATTTTTTAATTTATTTATTTAAGTGGATTGTGTGCGCTTTTTTTAATTTCTATCGGCCTATTTACTATTAACTCTATACTATTTTAGTATTAATTAATCATTACTATTAAAACTACTACTATTTATTATTATTACCACTTCTACTACTATTACTACTACGTGTACTTTAAAACTACCATCATTATATATATATTTAAAACAACCACTACTGTGACTTAACACTAGTGTTGGTGTATTATAATATACATACTACTAAAAAAACATGTACATTAGTAGTTACGGTAGATAGTAAGTTAGTTTTTATGTAGTATTTCGTAAAAAAAAGGCTAGGTCTCTTAGGGCTGTGTATTTTTCTCTCCGGGGAATAAAACCATCGAAGTTTTTACGGCATCCACATCAGATGTCTTATAAATTTAATGGTAAGTATTAATAACAAAATTTTCACCCCTCATATCTTTATCACTTTTTTAGATCATAATGGGAATTTTTTTTTATTTTTTTTTTTTTTACTTAGAGGTGTTTTTGTAAAATTTACGAAGACGGAATTGGTAAAGAAAGATCTGGATGCATGTTGAAAAGATTTTTTTTTTTTTTTTGAATTTGGAAAACTTTTTAACTTGATAGACCCTTGTATAAATACAACACTTAATCTCTCAAAAAAAAAATAAGACCAATTCCGTCTAAGAAAGTTATTAAAAATCACCTCAAAAAGTAGAAAAAAAAAAATACTTCACCTCATATCCATTTCCCTCTTAGCATGTAGCCCTTGTGACCTGATTTTGACCCTGGTACTTCCGCACGAGGCCTAAATTGTTAATATTTATTCATTAATCAACTTTTACTATCAAATTAATCTTCTAGAAAATCATAGGAAGCTATTATAAATAAAACAAAAGCTAGTGTACAGTATTTGGCTTAGATTGTGTAGAGTATTTTTGTATACTTTGTTGAAAAAATAAATCAAAAAAAATAAATAAGGAGGGGGAACGAGTGTTTTAACACACTCTTAAGGCTGTGCCAAGCTCGGCCTATTTATTTATGACAATACACATGCAGTGACTTTGGACCACTATATACATATATATACATATTTATTTAGAATTCTAGAATTAGTCTATTCCTGTAGGATGCTCACTGAATCACATACTCATTAACTCTAGTCGTATTCTTGTAAAAAAAAGAGAGTATTAACAACAGTGAACAGCCTCAAATTTTGTTGTCTAGTCAGCGGAGATTTTTTTTTTATTTCAAGCCCGTTTTACATGTGAAATATTTATTTATATTTATGGTAACACATATATGTCACTAAAATTTTGTATTTAAAAATGTATGTTGAGAGAGAGAATAAATATAATATTTATATCAAATAAAAGCTGTGCCTTTCTCTAGAAACAACAAATTGTCAAAATATAACCAGGGGGATCTTAAACTGTGATAATATTTTTTCAATTTGATTCTGAAAAAGGATTATGGATTTTATTTATTTTTTTTGGTTAAGGCGACCATTTTGTTTTTTAATGAATCAAATCATTGATTTCACACTCGACAAGATAGCAACAATTCTTTTTTGCATCGCAAGATAGCAACAATCCTTTTTTTGCATATATTGTTACCAAAATATATAAATATGTAAACGTGTTAAGCGCGGACTTATGAGAGACAAGCATGGCAAACCCTGATTTTTTATCTTTGTCTTCCTAAAGGCTACCGGCGGTCATTTTGGGGGGCAGAGGGTGTGGGTGCTCTCCTTCTCCTTCTCCCTCTCCCACCCACTCACGCAATTACAATCACAATGATACTCTACCCCCTCATCAACCACCCTTTTCTTTTTCTTTATTTGGGACTCCCCGCCCCACACACACACACACACACTTGCATATCATCCCCGGCTGCCGGCGCCCGTGAATCCGAGGGACCACACCCTTTTCGATCCTTTCAACAAATCATCATCAACCCCCCTTCCCCTCCCCTCCCCCTCTTCTTCCTCCCTACGGTTAATTTTACCATGTACGTAAAAGGAAAAGGAATTATCATGTTGCTCATAGACTTCGAAATTCCCTGTAGATATAGTTTTATTTATTAAAAAAAAATTAATAAGTAAATGAAAAAAAAAAAAAAACAAAGATGAATGATTATGTTGTACATTCCAATAATATTATATTATTATTATATAGTATTAGGCGTAACTTATTAAATTGTTTATAATTTTAAACACGTTATTGTGTTTGTTAGTGTGTGTGGCTTCCACCCAGATTCCTAAGTTAGTTTTTTTTTTTTACCTTCTCCTCAGGGCTGGACAAATCTTATTTGCAAAAAGAGATATAAGACAAAAAAACAACGAAGTTATTTTTATATGTTTGAGATTAGATGAGGCTCAATGGTGTTTATTATATTTATTTTCAGTGTCATAAGCAAGAAAAAATAATCGAGTTGGTGAGAAGAAGAAGAAAGGACATTGGCGGAAAAAGATTTCAATAATATTTTATAAAGAAAGAATTGCTTTTCAGTTATGCTTATCCCTTTATTATTAAGCAGACATTTAAGAGAATTAGAGAAAGCGCCTCTCCTCCCCCTAACAAAGATGCCCGATTACGCCAAATGGTATTGTTAAAAAATTAAAATTTATAGTTGAAAAATATCTGCTTATTTATGAAAATTGAAATTTTGAAATTAAAAAAAAAAGATGACTAAACAATTGGAGAATGAAACGAAAAAATTTAAAGAGATCAAAAGTAGGATGGACCGCTCATCTGTGACATCACCAGTCATCTTATTCAAGCCTTATTCCTAATAATAATAAATGAAACGATAGTTTTTAAGAGATAAATATTAGAAAATAATTGGTCTTTATTCAGAATTCCAATGAGGCTATCATTTAACACAAACAAACCATAAGAAAGCTCTGTCAATACCGTAAAAAGCATTCTAATATAAGAAAATTTCGAATCAAGTTTAAAAGAAAAGATTTCGGGGGGGGGGGGCGAATCTCCCTAGCCCCCCCCCCCTGGCTATGTGCCTGAGGCTGGGGAAATATCAAAATGCCTATCCCCTCTTATAGAGGCATAAAAGCAAGGGAGCATACAAGAGGGGGGTAAAGGGGGTAATTACACCCCTCCGAGATTTAAAAAAAAATTTAATGTAAAATTTTAAAAATTTGATTTGTATTTATATTCTGGCAAACAAGTACAGAATGCGCCTTTAAATTACCGAAATTGAGAAAAAAATTGTGTGCTGTGCGACCAGTCACACCAGATCACCCCCCCCCCCCCCCGAGAAACACCTCTGGATCCGCCCTTGCCTGGTTACGTGACTGATTCGAAAATTAATTTATCATTTCAATTTACATAAGAAAAAAACTAATAAAATTATTTATATACATTTATTTTTTATTCAAATTACATAATATGGGCCTAATTAATTACTGCCCAATTCTGAAAGAGGGAAGTCTCGTCGAAGAGTTCCTGGCCGGAAATTTATTTATTTAATTAAAAAAACTAAAGTTCTTAGATGTCGGAAAAAAGAAATATTTTAAATTTTATTTTTTATAGTTCCGTCCCCGTCCGCGCTTACCCGTTTTTGTTAAGGCTGGCGCCACACTAGACGGAATGCAACGGAAGTTTCCGCTGCACAAGCTTACATTCAAAACACACAGCCAGCGACGAATTTGGAATTTCCGTTTTGGAACTCCGTCGTTTGCTGTGTGTTTTGAATGTAAGCTTGTGCAGCGGAAACTTCCGTTGCATTCCGTCTAGTGTGGCGCCAGCCTAAGACTAATTTTTTATGCCCTCGAACCGGCCCGAGCCCGTGCAGGGCCTGACTGAATTTGCCACTAAGCCGATATTTAATGAATAATTTGTCTAATTTTTTTTTCTCTCCAGAAAATCAAAGATGGCGTCGCTGAGTCCAAAATAGAGAAAATTATTATCAACATAATGAACTATTGATAATAATAATAAAATTAAAATAATAAATCTTTAAAAAGTTATGAAGAGTTTTTGTTCATTTTTAAAGAAGCCAAGCAGCAAAGAATATAAAAAATCGAAATTGGCCAGCCCTGTATCCACTCCCCTTTGTCTTTTTAACTTGATCCCTTGGGAGTAGGCAAGCGAGCAAGCAAGCAAGCAAGCATGATGGTAGTAGGCGTAGGCGTAGGGGAAGGGGACATCGCTACAGAAAAGCCTCCTCCATTAATCAATAGCGATTTCAGAGGATCTCGGCAGGTAGGTGCCAGCCAAATACCTCTTCTAATTAAACTCTTCTTCTTCTTCTAACAACTGTTTCTATAATAATGCAATTGCCACACACACACACACACACACTTTCCCTTAAGCCAGTTGCTCTTTGAAGTGTATGAATGTTTGTGTGTGATAAACTCATCATATTATAGTGAAAATAAGCGCAAGACTCTTTTAAAAAGCACCCCCGATCGCATCATTATTTCGGGGGATAATCAAGAGGAGATTGTAAATAGAGACGAACAATTCAATATTAATATATTATACATTTTTACATTTTTTTAAAAATAAAATATCCCAAATTCCTTATTTTTCATTTTTTTTTCTCATACCTTTTTTGTTTTCTTTGATTTTAAATCAACCAATGTAATTGTTTAAATAATAAAAGATATTATAAAAGGAAAGTTTGCGCGAAGCTTTTTCATTTTTTTAACCAACAATTGGATAGAAGATTAATAGCATGGAAATATTGAGAAAAAAAGAAGGTAAGATTACAGAGAAATCAAATAGAATTAGAATATAAGGCTGAGGTTGGGGTAGGGGTATGGGGGTTCACCCTTCACCCCAAAAATCTCAAAAAATAATAAAATGTAACCCTCCCCCACCCTCTATGAATTATTTTCGGGCAGCCTGAAACCAGGGACATCATTTTAGTTTTTTTTTGTGTGTGGGGGGGGACAAAAATATTTTACTTTCTCTGCTACTTAATTTTTATACATAACAGATATACCACTATATTTTTATCTATACTTATTTATAAAGAGAGTGTGAGTTTGTGTGCAGGGGCTCAGAATTTACTATTTTCTACCAAAACCTGTGGGCGGGGGGGGAAGGGGAGGGCAAATTCCCTAAATGAAGCTCAATCTATTTCAATTTTAGATATGATTTAATTGCGGGCTTTCAACTTAGAAGAGAAAGTATTGGGATCATGTCAAAAATTCCATGTCGAGATTTTTTAAATAAAAGCGTTGATAAAAATTTTGATGGGTGGATTTTCAAATAAAAAAAAAAAAAAGTTTTAAACCTGGAATATCAACTAAATTGACAATTAGCTATCAAACAACAATTGACGGGCAAAGAGAGCTCTCTGTGATAAAGCTCCTCAACAAATAAAAGCGAATTAGGGCTGGCTTTAAAAGTTAATTCCTGCTTAGTCAAAGGGAATTTGTGAATGAATGCAAATTCCACCAGGAAACTGATAAACCCTACCCTCCCCCTCTGCTAATTCCTATCATCAATCCTCCATTTCGCCTGGAAATAAAATTAAAATAAGAAGAGTCTCTTTGGCGATCATTATAAAATAGGCCTTTTTGAATTAAAATATCAGGCGGGACTGGCGCACAGCACACAACTTTCTCTTACCCTTCGGTAAGAGAAAGTTGTGCACCGTGCTGGTCACACCAGATTTTTTGTGTCGAGATATATTTAGTTTCCCATAGCACCTTAGTTTCAAACTTGCATTTTAAATGTTGACTGCGTTGAACGTATAAACTATGGTTATTTTTCAATATGATATTTTATACACAATAGAAAATCCTAAATAAATACAAAATTTCATAATTGGGAAAAAATTTTTAAAACGTGTAAAAAGTTGCAAAGGGGACCCCCCTTTTGAATCGAAATTAACTTGCAAATCCCTATAGGGATTTAACATTGGCCCTATGGAAGGAAGAGCCGGAAAATTAATTTGAAATAAAGAACATGTAAAAAATAATTGATTTTTGAATTTTAAACAATTTCGGTGGAGCGAATTTTGAGAAAATCGAAAAAAAGTACATCAATAAAGTACTAGTACTTTTTGGCCGGTAGTTAAGCCTTATTTGTTCAAAAGCTTATTTTGAGTGTCCGGGAGGACCATAAAAAAAAATTTATTACCTTTAAAAAACACAGGACTCAGGGGACCTCAAAACGTGTATATCCATCAAAATCTCGACATCGAATTTTTGACATGATCGCAATACTTTTTATATTTCATATATTCCATAGGTTAAGAGGTAAGTAAGAAAGTAAAATCGATCAAAGGTCAAAATCAGATGACATCTTCATAAATCAGTCATGACCAGTAGCGTATTCAGGTGGTGCGAAGGGGGCGCTCCCCCCCCCCGCTCCGGCTCACAAGCCTTTGGTGCCCCTCGTGCTTCCGGCTTTCCCGCTTTTTCTCAAAATATCCGGCTTTTTTTTTGAAATTACATTATAAATTCATTTTATATCACAAATCCGGAGAAAAATTACAAAAAAAAGCTCAAACGAGATTCAAATACTAATAACAAAAAGGTCAAACGAAAAACGGCGCCCCATTTGAGCTTCGCCCCCTCCGCCCTCAAAGACTAGTTACGCCGCTGGGATGACAATAGGTTCGAACGAAGGCGCGGCGAAGGAAAAGGAACTCTTGCGAGAGGAAATTTGAATAATTCAAGTTATTTTTCTCATCTCCATTGAAAATTAATTTATTTAAGTGTGAATCGAAGGAAATCTTTCAGGAAATTAAAACATTAAAATGAAATCTCTATTCCGGAAGTTCGTTAATTAAATGGATTTTTGTTTGAAGAATAAATTAGATATCAATAATTATATCAATGTAAAATTTATTTCATTATAGTTTTTGTCATGACCAGCGGCGTAACTAGCCTTTGCGGGTGGAGGGGACGAAGCTCAACTGGGGCGCCGCCGTTTTTTAAGTTGTAATAAAATTTAAATGAAAACTATCAATTTTTTGGACAATCTATGGAAAATCACCGTCCTTGGGCTATATCTTAGATGCCCTAGGGGGCCTATGTCGGTATTGAGGGGCGCCAAAGGGGGGGGGGGGCGAGCGTCCCCCTTCACCCCCACCACTGAACCCTAGGTGTAAATAACATCGGAGTGTTCTCTAATGATTGAATAGTTAATCAAAAAGATGCTAGCGACGAACGCTCCTTCTCCCTTCCATTTGTTATTATTTATCATAATAGGGCATTTTTTCTCTTTTTAACGAGAAGTACAAGGTAATCATATTTTTATTTAAAATTCCATTAATTTTAAGAATTTTAATTAGTTTACACACGAAGAGATAAAAAAATTGTTTCCATGGGATATCCCTTTTTAATTAATTAAATGGGGGTGGGAGGGAGGGCGGGCAAAGGGCGGGCTGTGCTTACTTAATTTTCTGATATCATCTCACTCAGTTATTACCCACCTACACTCCTCTTCCGTATAATTAATTTAATATTCATATTATATTTTTCAAATCTCGAGCACTAAAAAAAAAAAAAACCTATGCCTAACTCTCAGGAAATTTCATTTTGTTTGGCCAACAACAAACCAGCCTCTTGATAAATCAACCCCCTCCCAAAGAGGAAGAGGTTCTTTTGATTAAAAAAAGAATATTCCGTTCTTGGAATGATGAGGAGTTTACACTTGGCTGGATTTACTTGTGCAATAACCCGACGGATCGAAAATCTCCGAATTGTGCAATTATTTGTAAGAAAGATGAAATTTTTTTTATTATCAAATCACGTGCTGCTTTTAATGAAATATTTAAATAACACTGGTCAACAAGGTTTTCTTCACAAGTCTTCACTGGTTAGTGAATCATTTGTAGGCCGTACATTTGTTTAATGAATTCAGATATGTAGTTAGAATTTGCCCATCAGGCTCAGTTTTAGAGATATAGAGAAAAATACATTTTAATAAGAAAATGTGCTCTTATTTTGAATTTTCAAGATTTATTTTAAGATGACTCCTCTTAAAAATATGCAGATTGTTATAATCAGTTGCGTCATTTCAACTTTTTCTTGGGGGGAGGGGGGGGACTTGCTTTTCTTAAAATTTCCTTACAAATGGGTACTCAAATTTGTCCAAAAGATATTTTATTTAATTAATTGATTAATTTTGGACAGGTTATATACTCTGAGATGTATTTTGAAATATTTTATTTAGAATAATATAAAACTTTAAAAAAATCAGAGCTCTTGGGGGGGGAGCAAATGCCCTATTCTCCCCCCCCCCCCAAAAAAATGACTCCACTAGTTATAATACATATAAATTTAAAGATTTAGCCCCCGGAGGTCATTTAGACGGGTAAAAGTTTAAGAAAATCTAATTTTTTGAGTTTTTTTTTGCTTTGGACACCCCTAATACAATTTTAGGTATCCCTGAATGAAACATATATACGGCTACGATATTCTATGGTTTTTTAGCCTTCCAAAAATAATTCATTCGTGAAAATCTGTTAAAAATTAACAAAATTATAAACAAAACAGTTCTTTCTCAAAGTGTGCTAAAAAAAAAACACTTTGGCTGCCTATCTTTTAGGCGCTTTGCTCTCTTCCAGACAGTAGAGCTTACAATTGTTAGAGGAATAAAACATAGGTATATATGTTTATATACAAACTATTTTGTTCATATTTTCGTTAATAATTAACAGATTTTTACGAATGAATATAAATGATTTTTACAAAGCCAAAGAACTATAGAATATCGTAAATATGTTTTTTGCATTCAGGGATACCTAAAATTGTATTAGGGATGTCCAAAGCAAAAAACTTAAAAAATTCGATTTTTCTAAACTTTTAGCCATTTGCGGCACGTCTAAACAGTGGCGGATCCAGAGGTGTTTCCGCGGGGGGGGGGGGGGGGGGTAATCTGGAGTGACTGGTCGCACAGGCAGCACACAATTTTTTCTTAATTTCGGTAATTTAAAGGCGCATTCTGTACTTGTTTGCCAGAATATAAATATAAATCAAATTTTTAAGTATTAATTTTTAAAATTTTACATTAAAAATACATTTTTTTTCGAAAATAAGTATTTTTTTCAAATCTCAGGGGGGTGTAATTACCCCCTTCCCCCTTGTATCCGCCCTTGCGTCTAAATGGCCTCCGATTGGGCTGAAACTTAAAATTTATATATATTATACATATCTGCATATTTCTACGGGGTGTCGCGTTAAAAATAATTTGAACATTCTAAATAAGAGCCTTTTTAGAGCACATTTTCTATTAAAATTTATTTTTCTCTATATCTTTGCCTGAAGGGGGAAAACCTGAAATGATATTTGAATTCAGCAGGAAAACCCGATCTCTATTGTTGTGAAGGAAAAATAAGTGGCCCTCGGGCTTGGCGTAGTTGATAGCGCGCCTGCCTTGTATGCCAAGGGTCGAGGGTTCGGATCCCAAGCAGTCCGATGATTTTATTTAAGCCATTTGGATACCAAATTAATATATTTACAAATAACGTATCTTAAAAATCTTATATGGCCTAAGTTGCTGAAAAGACTGTGTGAGGGGAGAAAAAGTGTGAGTTTAAAAAAAAAAAGTTCATTTTTATGAATTATAAATAGTGTGATGTCACCATCAGTTTTTCCTTTATTTTCTTTTCTTTTCAGGATCCAAATGAAATAAATGTATGTGTTGATTGAGAATAGTGATGTTTTGATGTTACCCAATCCCTCCCACTCCACCCTTAGACAACCCTTCTAAAATAAATAGACCTCTGTTTGTTTTCCACCTTCTCCGTCCTTCTCTCTCCATTAACAAACATTGTTTTTCCGGCTGCTCGAATTCTCTCCCTCTCTCTCTCTCTCTCTCTCTCTCTCTCTCTCTCAATTCAATCAACTGATCCAACCACTCTCTCTTCATTAAACAATCCCCCCCCCCCCCCCCCCTCACCATATTTTTTAATTATAGGAGAAAAGTTTTATGAGACAATTATTAAGACTCGACGTTAATCGATTAAGCAAATAAATTAAAAATTATTGAATAAATTTATTTATGCTTCAATTGTTCATGGCATTGATTGTATTTTTTTTTTTTTTTAATCCATTAAGAACGCGATTTTAATTTTCTTTGGAGATAATTGGACCCTGTTATGCAAATGTGTGTCAACGCCAAAAAAAATTCAAAATTGAGTTAAGCACGGAATATTGTTTCAAATGCTTTAATTAATAATATTTTTTATGAAATATGTCCTAAAAAAATTTATATTTAATGTAAAAGCTTAAAATTATTTTTACAATATTTCAATGGAGGATTTTCATTTTGAAAAAATGATTTATGTACCTAACACGTTGTTTTTTATGATGTTAACAACTAATAAAAAGTTATTTAACCTATATTATATATTGTTTACCTTAAATAAACCAAAATCCTTTTTTTTTTGAAAAATGAGAAATGAATTCGTAGTCAAAATTTAATTTTTTGATATTATTCCTGATAATGAAGATGAGGATCAGGGCGATTTCGAAAAGGCAACAAAATAAATAATATTAAGTCAATTTCATTATTATAACTTTGATTTACTGTTGCCATGTTCACTTCCATTCAGGAATTAATTGATGAGAAAATTTTGTTAATACTTTATATTTATTTCAAAATATTAATACTATATAAAATTTATTAATGTAATTTTGATAAAAAGTTTATATGCTACTAGTATTAAATATAACCATAAAAGAACTTTAATAATATCTTCGTTTTAATTTTTGAATTATAACCTAAAATTATTTTATTAACATAAATAGTGCATAGATTAATTTGCAATCAAGAGACTTTGAAGCATTTTTTCAAATATAATATTGGACTTAGAGAATTTTGCAATAATAATTTTTTATATTTTATTGTTTTTCTCTAAATTAGTCGTATTTTTAGAGATAATTTATGAATATCTGCCAGAATTACAGTATTTACTTGCACAAAAAAAAAATGATATATAATCTAATCAAAACAATTTAAATCAGAAAAACTTTAATGTTAATTTTCTCAAAACTCGATGTCTGGTCTTTGACACACATTTGCATAACAGGGTCCAATTAGACCTAGTACAAGTTATAATAATAATAATTAAAAAAAAAAAAAAACTAATTTCAATTTTTGTGTGTTCTATGTGAAGATTGAGTTGAGAGAGGGAAAGAGAAGAAAACAGGGAGAAGAAGACTATAGAACAATGACGTCACCACAGAGAGTGGGGGGGGAATCGATAGAGGAACTCTCCTCTCTCCTGAGGGATTTAAAGGGAGTAAGGGAAAAGATGACTGCAATTTTCGCTGGCTTTGCTTGAGCAAGCTTGCTTGCCTTTAGGGGATGAATTTTAAGCTCTACCCCTCTCGAGTCAGTCTTTCTGCTTTTGCTTTGTTCGGAGCATGCTTGCATCTCTAATTGTCATCGAGGGTAGGGGATGTGGAGGATAGAGCAGGAAATCAAGAGATGAGATGAACCTGATTTTTGAAATAAATACAAGAGCAATCTAAGTATGTTATAATAAATCGATTTTGAAATATAACTAAAATGAATATCACTAACAAGCCATAATTTTTTGAAAGATAAATTTATATTTTATTTTTTATTAAAATCTAAGTTTCGTCCTATCAGACATCATAGGACGAAACTTAGTTTGCGCATTGAAATTTTAATAAAAAATAAGAGAAATTTTGTTTTCCTTATTTATAAATAGAAAATTCCATCTACCTAAACCTGGAATTTGTGTAGAAGCTGAGATTGAATCACCTTGTTTGAGATCCTATGAAATTAAATATTTATATTTTGTTAGCACGGCAGTCAAGAGTAAAGTGGTCTTCATAAGATTTCAAAGACAAAATGAGAATATACATTTTAAAGCTCATCTAAAAAATAATTAATTTATGAATATTAATCAAAATCGTTAAACTGAATTTTGAGAAAATCGAAAAAAAGTGAAAAAGTATATCAGTAAAGTACTAGTACTTTTAGGCCGATTTTGATTAAAAGTTTATTTTCAAGCTGGAAGGAGGTGTATAACTCAAATATAAAATTTCAATCTTCTAGCTCGATTCCTTCATGCTTAAAATCGAACACACACAGACAGGCCGTGTCGCGAAAACCACTTTTTCGGATACAGGGGACCTCAAAACGTGTATATCCATCAAAATCTCGACATCGAATTTTTGGCATGATTCCATATACATATAGGTAAGAGAAAGTGAAAATTTAATTCTCATAGAAATATATTTTTAACAAATGATAATTTTTTAAGTTTCGGAGATCTGTATAATTCTTAATGAGTCAGATATGCGAATTTTTGACATGAAACCATATATACATATTTATTAACATATATAGAGGTAAGAGAAAGTAACAAGTTGCTGTTTAAAATACGATGATGGAAATATCATCAATATTTTTAATAGAAATTTGAACAAACGCAACTCCTGAGAGACGACGACGTCGAGGGATTTGGCGGAAGGAAGCGAAAGATTCTATGGACTAAAGGACCGACCGCCAGACACCCCTGTCCTGTCCCTTAATCAATACTCATGTCCTTGGTCCATTCAATGCAACCCTCGACATTCCTTCAAGACGAGCGGAAAAATTCAATTCCTTGAGTAAATATTTTTCGGATTTACAATCAAAACATTTCTTATAGATGTTAGAAACCTTTTTTTCCCTAAGAAAATTCCAACATGAGCATCTCAGCTACGTAAAACATGAGAGCCTGATGATAGGCCTCGAGAGAACTATAATTCATCTTAATGGAATTTTTAATTATCCCTTTACAAAATAAATGAATATGTTGGTTGGTTGGGAAAGTTTAAATATTTTCATCTATAATTGAAATTTAAAATTTATTTGTTCAAACGAAACCAAATTGAATCGTGAAGTTGGCAACTTAATCAAGGTCCTGGCCTCTCCCTATTACCGCGATGCGGGGTCGGCAAACCTAACTTTCTCCCTCCAGCCCTATCATTTGTTGTTGCGACCGGAAAAAATAGGACAGGCCGGCCTGTCGCACGGTCTGACGCCTGTTGAAAAGAGGAAGGAAGAGACAGGCAAATAAAGAACTGAAGGACTGCCTGTCCCGGCTCGGGCAGCTCGTGGTCGCCATCCACGTACCCACAAGACGTGGGCCCCTGAGCGAAACGAAACTTAATCAAGGTATCATTTATTAAAAATAAAAATTAGATATGCTGGGACAATTCGTTTGAGTTATGAAGAAAATACACCAGCGGTTTGGGTTAAAATGAGTTATTTCTTTTTTCGATTAATTCACAGAGCTAACGTTTCGGTTTCGTGTTTGAACCATCCTCAGAGCTGGAACCGAAACGTCAGCTGTGTGAATTAATCGAAAAAAGAAATAACCTTATTTGACTTTGAGGATGTACAAGAATATATAACTCACTAAATTTGTTCTGAAGTTTACTTGTATCTGGATTCAGATGGATTGAATGAATTACAATAAAAAACATTTTTAAAAGAATTTTTTATTGTAATTCATTCAATCCGTCTGAAGTAAACTTCAGAATACATTTCTCTAATTTAATCATATAATTAACTTAACTAGATGTGGAAAGTCTCGAAAGTTATAATCAACTATCCGAGGGATAATTAGAAGTGAAGCAACCGGCCATAAGTAGTAGCTTTATAGAATTCCCCTAATATTTCGAACCTTTCAGTTGCCTATCTAAAGGCGCTGAATACAAAATTTATTTTGTTATTTTCTGCTTTCCATTGTCGTGATTTATTCAATAATTTGCTCTTTTCAGTATAAACAAAGAGAGAGAGAGAGAGATTTATCTTGCTAATAAAATAATATTTACAAGAGCGGCGGCCAAGAATGAGTGTTTCCACTCACCAAATGGAAACTGGTAGGTGGCCGAGGAGGAAAGCAAGCAGCCTCTCAATCGATCTGTCCAATTCATGAACAAACAACACCTTAGTGAACCTCCTCCAGGCAGCCCTTTGGGCTTGCAGCCCTTCACAACCATTCTCCCCCTCTCTCTTTTCCCCCTAACCGCCAACAAGAGACAGACCTTTATTTTAATGACGTCTCTCAAATTAGTTTTTTTTTTTTTTTTTAACTTCAAAGCAATGATTTGTCAAAAAGTTTGAAAAAAATTAAATTTTTCCGACCGTGCACAAACATTAACGTGAATTGATAATCCTATCATCAAGCGTGGATTCACAGGGAGCTCTTTTTTAATAGTAATTAAAATATTAAGTCGGAACAGAAGCGAAGATGTTACGCATGTTTTTCCTGATAAGAGGGCGTAGTGTGTCATAAAAAGTATGCCCAAAAAATTTCAAAAATTTGCCAAGAGATGTCAGAATAGTAGCTAATAATATTTAATGTATTTAGTTGATTTTCATTGATCTTTTAACAATAAATACTTTATAAATGTTATTATATATTATGTATCTTTTATAAAAGCATAAAAATATAAAGGCCATTTAGGCGATCGGCTGTTAGACTAGCCTGCCATCTAATGCAAGAATGCTGAACTAATTTGACAGTTGATTTTTAAATAAATCATCTAAGTTTATTTTAAAAATTTCTTAATTAATATGTGATTAATAATAACAATAAATTCATTTTTAAATTTAAAAAAAATTAAAGATTATTGGGACAGATTGCTTTTTTTTGTATTTGCTTGATATCAAAAAAATTAATTAGGATAATTTTTTAATAAGTCATTTAAAATATTATAGCTCGATGTCCTAATAATCTCTTATGAATTTATCTAGTTTTTTTTTTTTTTTTTTTAAGAACGTTTAGACGTCGTTCGTGAACCGCCTTAAACACTCTATTTTGTCTTCGAAACCATTTTTTTCTTTTTTTTGGCTCCTGCTCCGATCCCGCTTTGACTTTCCATCTTGTGTTTCCCGCCAGAGCACCCAACAATAATCAATTATCATGTTGAAATGCCAACTTCCTTGGTATTGTTTTCCCTGGTGAAATCTTTCACCCTATTCTTTATTATACGCTCCTAAGCATAGGCGTAGCCACGGGGGGAGGGGGGTTGAACCCCCCATAGGACCCAAGCCATTACTAGATATTTAAGCTTTATAATAGAAATTATATTTCATATAGGGAACGAGAAGTTGGTGTGAAAATAATACCTTATTTTATTTTCAAATAAATCACCTTCAAATAACTTGATACAGTAACAAAGTCTCTTCAAAAATTCATTGACTATAATAGAGGAGAAGGCAAATTTAATTTGAAAATGAAGGGGAGAGAGGAAGGTGGTGTCTTGGCAAATAAATAATAATTGTTCAGAGGGTGTGGTCAGAGACGAGAGCACGCATCAATCTCTATCATTTCCAGGGAGAAAGAGAAAAAAAACGATTAAATATCAAATTTGTGTTTTTGTTTTGCTGATGGATGGGGGTCAGATTAATCAAATTAATATTACAAAATACTCACCTCCCAATTCTTTAGGATTCCTTTCTGGGACCATACTTTGTGGGTAGATCGTCGAAAAGGTGAAAGTTTGAAGAGGACCATCAAGAGAAGGTAGGAGGCGAAAAAATATACTGGACTGAAATCAAAAAGAAAAAAACTATATAAGTTCTCTTTTAATAAAAAAAATCTGGTGTGACTGGTCGCACAGAACACAAGTTGCGCTTCGGTAATTGAAAGTTGTGTTCTGTGATTGTCATACCAGTTTTTTGTGTCGACATATATTTAGTTTTCCCCGATATATATATTTTTTTTTTTATAAAAAATCACTCACACTTTTTTCTCATTCACACTCACACACAGATGCACACAGTCTTTTCGGCAACTAAGGCCATTTAAGACTTTTTACGATATCCGTTATAGAGATTAATATACATATTAGGGGTCCAGGCATTTCTATTTAAGCCATTTGGTATCCAAATGAACGGACTGCCTGGGGTCCGAACCCGCGATTTTTAGTATACGAGGTTTGCACGCTAACCTCTACACCAAACCCCGAGGGCCCCCGATATATTATCAAGATGTGATAAAATTTATAATGGGAAAATATTTATATTTTGTTACCATGGCAACCATTTCTCTTATCTTTCCTATGAAGTACAAGAGTAAAGTGTGCTTCAAAAGATTTCAAGGGCAAAATGAGAATATACATTTCAAAAAGCATCTAAAAAAATAATTGATTTATGAATTTAATTGAATAATGGAACGTGGCTGTAGCTGATATGTTTAATAGGAAAGAGGGTGCAGCCAAATAATTGAGTCTTCTATTCAGTAATGGACACTCTTTATTGGGACGTTTCGGCTGGGATCAACCTGCCATCTTCAGCCTTCAAAGAGCATATTTAAATTTTATATATACAAATAGAGTTGTCATATATCAATAATACAAGTTATTCGCATTCTTTCTCCAATGAATGTAATATTCCTTTAAATATCAGCAAGTGATAACGTGAAGGTCAAGCTTATAATATTGTGAATTTCAATCAAAATCGTTGGAGTGAATTTTTAGAAAGTCAAAAAAAAAAAAACTGAAAAAGTACATCAGTAAAGTACTAGTACTCTTTGGCCGATTTCGTTCAAAAGCTTCGGGACACGTCCTAGGCGAGTACCTAACTTAAATATCAGGGGCGTATATAAGGGGGGGCTGGGGGGCCCGCCCCCCCGAAATTTCCCAAACACATATACATATATAGGGATATACAGACATCAGGGAAACAAATTTTTCCGCAAAAGAAAAAATGTTCCTCAAAAAATATCGTGTGAAAAAATTTAGTTTCTTAAAAAAAATTTTCCGCAGAAAAATTTTTGAGTTCGGGCCCACTCCTCCCGAAAAAAATTTCTATATACGCCCCTGTTAAATATATAGCGCTTTTGTCTTAAAGACAGAGAGACACACACCACATAGAGACCGACAGTTCATTTTGCGGGACCCACATTTTATTTGGACTCAGAAGACCTCGAAACAGATTTGACATAAATTTTTGACCTTACTAGTTGATTCTAAATTATAATATCATTGCTAATTTAATCGCCTTTCATTTCTTTTTGTATTTTTTGTTCTGATTCTCAACATGACATGACAAGGAGAAGTTTTTCCTTCAGAGTTTAATAATAAATATAATCTTGACAACTTAATAAATTCTTTTAAGAATTATCATATTAATCAGCACTTGCTTAGCTCTGACGGGAAACGAACCCCAAAATATACAATAACTTATTAAAAATACTAATCAAATAAAAGCAAAGGGACGCTTATAGTGTAATAAAAATACTTCACTAGCGAGAGAGAGACCATCCCGAGAGAGAGTTTTGCACCCTGCGAGGCTTTGTCAGAGACCACACCCTCCTCCGCCAGGGATCGATATCATTCTGACCTTTTCTTTTTGGAGCCTCACGCAAAAACTTGCTACGTTTTTTTTTTTTATTTCTTTTTAATCATACTTTTAAGTCATAACAATCTCACTTGTCACCCATTTAATTTAAAATCTTGGTATATAAAATTTTACGCTTGATTGCAAACAGCAAAATCATCATTGAGTTTTCGAAAGATTTCTGATTATAATTCAATATAATGAGCTCAAATCTTCCACGCAGAGCCAATAAGCGGACAAAGCGATTAGCGTTATAACTGTCTAAAGACTTGCAATTAAATTTATAATAAGACTGTCACATACGTGATAATCCTCCTATTTTAATTCAACTTAGCCGTGTGGGGGGAGCGAGTTCACTTTTGAAAAAGCATTTTTCTTGAGTTAAACCGATCAGTTTTAAATGAGATATTTTTTTGTAATTACTAGAGAGCGTAATTTGAGAAAAAAAGTTATAAAAAGACTAATTTCTCTATCATTTATATGAATATGAGAAAGTTATTGAAAGTCTTTCTAGATATGGACAGTTGGAAGGCCAAGGTCTTGACAATTTAATTAAATCTAAAAGAATATTTTGAATTTTCAAGAAAAATTAAATATAAATTACATTAACTTTACCTGCCCCACTTAGGGTTAGTGGGCAAAGTTAATAATCAATTTTATAAAGATTTAAAAAAATAGTCCCTGAGATGCAAAAAAGTGTAAAAAATTTCAAAGTAAGTTTAATTTTTGAGATCGATGGAGATATCTAATAAATTCATGAGTATTAAAAATAATAAAGGGTCAAAGCCGAGCGCACAACTTTGCCCACCCACTATTCAAGAAAAAATATTGCCTCCTCCATCTAGAGTCTCCCTAATAGTCCGATGTTTATCAAAGTATATGAAAAATATTAACCCCCCACCTCTAGAGCACCCCCTAATGGTCCGATGTTTACCAAAAGCTTTTCAGTTCTTGGCCTCTACCCCTAGTTTATGGGGCAAAATTTCAAAACAATTGAATGAATAGTTTTTGGGTTTTCGTTGACAAAAAAATTACCACAGACATCACAGACACACACACCCCACACACACAGACATCCAAAACTACTTAAATGGATTCAGGGGACCTCAAAACGCATTTTGGCAGTTTCAGTTCAATTTCGATTTTTTTTTTACAATTACAATAACAATAAGAGGATAAAGGAGCAGGCAGCCAGGTAGTCAGTTCCACGAAATGAAACCTCTATTGAGGAAACAGTTTCGGTTTTAATGAAATATACCCATCATCAGTCCATTTATCGAGAGGGTCAGCTCAAATAACAAAGCATAATTTTGCGGAGTTATCAGTATATAAATATAATAAATTATTTGTATAAAATACAAAGCAATGAATGAGCTGATATGATGGCCAAGTTTGAGATAAATTGTTTTTATTAATGAGAGATTTTTGAGATTTTGAGATGTAATAAATAAAATCTCTCATTAATAAAAACAATTTTGTATCTCAACTTGGCGTATCGTATAAGCTGATTGCATTGCTTTGTATTTTATACAAATAATTTATGTATAATACACATCTACTGACAACTCCGCAATATGACTCAATGCTTTGTCATTTGAGCTCACACTCTCAAAATGGACTGATGATGGTTATATTTCATTAAAACCGAAACTGTTTGCTCAATAGAGAGCTTCATTTCGTGGAGACTAACTACCTGGCTGCTTGCTCCTTTATCCTCTTATTGTCAAATATAACAGCCACTTCATCTCTTCAATTACAATAACTTTACCTGCCCAACCTACGGTTAAGTGGCTACGCCACTGCCTGTATATCGTATTTAAATAATGAGCATCGCTGTTCGACAAGTAACCACCTTCAAGAAAGGCAGTGTATGATTAATCTCATCCTCTCTCAGTTCAAAAAAAAAATAATAATAATAATAATAATGAGTATCGTCAAAAGTCTATATGGCCTAAGATGCCGATCCTACCCCCGGTGATCAAAAATGTGATTTATTTAAGATCCTCAAGGGGCGATTGTTTAAGTTTGCGGCCATTTATTCTGTGGTGACTGCAAACTGTTTTAAATTTTCTTTGGAAATTTTAATAAAAAGCGCCACCCCTCCTCCACAATAAACTTATCAGAAAACTAACTCTATTATTACAGTATTTAATTTAAATAAATGATTTAGTTATTTCTACTTACATTTAGAATTTAGAAGGGCCGAAATTTTTAACACGCTTGTTTATTATTATTTATTAATCCATAGTGTTTTTGTTTATTTTCCCCATATATATTGCGAAATAGCACCTCTATCGGACAAGTCACGAACCAAAATTCAAATATGTCAGAGAGCTGGCGACAAAAGTGGCCAAGAGTTTTCTGAAGGCTAAATTATATTTTCAGAATAATTTGCATTTTAGTGATGGAAAGATACTTTAGAGTCAGCACTTCCAATACCGGGGCCTTTGGCGGCAATAAGCCGGTAGAGTTGCGGGAAGATGGTTTTTCGCAAATATCTCGAAAACTATGCGGTTTTCCGCAAAAATTCATATTTACAAAAATTGAAATTAAATTATAAACAAAAATAGTCTAGTACCTAATCAAGCTGAAATGAACACTTCAGGAGATATAGAGAAGGAAAATTTGAGGGTTGTCATGGTAACAAGATATAAATGTTTTTCTATCCCACTGCCTCCTTTGTGCGACCAGTCACACCAGATTTTTAAATTTTACATCTTGAATTCTAATATTTCGGTGGAAACTAAATATATGTCTAGAGAAAAAGACAAGCACAGAACCAGTGGCGGATCCAGGGGTGTTTCTCGGTGGGTGGGGGGAGTAATCTGGAGTGACTGGTCGCACGGCACACTATTTTTCTTAATTTCAGTAATTTAAAGGCGCATTCTGTACTTGTTTGCCAAAATATAAATACAAATCAAATTCTTAAGTATTAATTTTTAAAATTTTACATTAAAAATACATTTTTTTTTTCAAATGTCAGGGGGGTAATTACCTCCTTTATCCTTCCCCCCTTGTATCCGCCCTTGCACAGAACACAACTTTCAATTACCAAAGCTAAGAGAAAGTAATAAATAAAAATCTGGCGCGACCAGTCACACCAGATTTTTATTTATTTTCACTTGCCCTTTTTTATTTATAAGCTTGTTCAAAGATTTGTTTTTTGCTCAAGAACTCATTAATTTTTCTTATGCATATTAACCGATTATCCGATTAGTGTAATCTGATTGAATTAAAAAGTCTGCTCGCCTAAAAACTGGCAACCATCCTAGCAGCTCTGCAATTTAAGGAGACCAGCCAGCCATCTTCTCTTGTTCCTAATTAGTGCTACCAGTCGGAATTCTTATGTTTTTATTGCTTATTTAAATTGAATAAAATAATCACTTTGATAAATTTTATTTCATTATTTAACATTTTAAACCCTTTTCGATTCATTTCGACAATGATCATTAAAATTTGTTAAATCACTTTCTAATGATAACACAAAAGAGTTTTTAAAGGCTCATTAAATGTTAATTTTTAATAAAAAATTTGGATATTAATGTTAGAACCTCAGATCATTATAATACTTAGGACCTCATCAAGTCTAAATCTGGCCACAAATAGATCTTAAGCCGGCCATTCAGGATCGCTCCATCCATCCAAATGAAGCGATGTCACTCCAAAAACTGACCGTGAGTGGGGAAAAACAAATGGATGACGTCAGTGGCGTGACGTTTTTTAACTGGGCCCCCCCCGCAACCTTTATTTCGGGCCCCATTATTATACAGTTTTTTAGCCCGGCCCGGCCCGTGGGCCCCCCTAAGTCCGGAGCCCCTCCGCAAGGGGTTTGCGGGGGTGTACGTTACACCACTGGATAACAAATACAACAAAACAAAAGGAAAAGAAAAAAAATAATAGAAATGTATGCTCATTAACAATACAGGGGCGTATATAGAAATTTTTTCCGCGGGACCCGAACTCAAAAATTTTCCTGCCTGTGGAAAATTTTTTGCCCTGCTGTTAAAATCATTTTACCATTTTTTTAGAGAGGCTAAATTTTGCGGAATTTTTTCCCCTTCCTGCGGAAAAATTTTATTTTTTTTGAGGAACCAAATTTTCCTGTCACGCGGAAAATTTTTTCCCCTGACATTAAAATTATTTTTTGTTTTGCGGGCCAATTGACGCCCCTTTGTGAGTAGTGCCCGGAGCATGATGACCCCCTCCCCCCTCGCTACGCCACTGCGTTCGGCCTATTAGTCAGGGAGCAATAACAATATTTACAATAACTTGTAAAAATGGGCCTTGTCTACTTTGCAAAAGTTATTTCTCATACAGACAAGAAAGCTTGTGCCATTTGGGCTGCCTAACTACCGGGCTTTAGTCTCAATACTATTGCAATAGATGGTATAACCAAAATAATCAAAGTGATCACATTACATAAAACCTAAATAGCACAAGAATAGGAAAATAAAATTTAAAAAACCCAGTGTTTGCTCCATATAAATAAATAAGAGAAAGTAAAAAACACAGTCACGCCCGATTATAGAGTTTTAATTAAGTGAAAAAATTTTGGAAATGGAATTCGTTTTTTGTTAGTAATTCTTTTTTTGGCTCAATATTAAAAACAATTCTAAAGAGAAGTGAAAATAATAAATGAATTTAAACCAAGTCAAAAGGATAAAAAGGAAGTTGTGATAAAGACAGATAATTAATCTAACAAGGGGACGGCCAAGTGAGTATATCACGGATTCGTTTGAAAAAAATTGAGGTTATACTTTGAGCCAAAAAAATGTTCACGTGTTTCGGCGTTTTACTCCATAGAGCCCCGATTGGCCAAAAAGAAATAAATAAATACTGAAATAATTTTCGCGCTTTCAAGTAGTTTCTATTTGAAACATTACGTAACAGTCAGCTGTTGCTAGGCTGGTAGCGTAGCCAACTGGTAAGTAAGTTGTCCCGGGTTCCATCGACGGAGTATGCAATTTTTTTTTTTTTATCTTTATATGTTACCATAACAAACAATATATTTAAAACTGTTTCATATTATTTTTTTTAGTAATTAAATTTTTTTTAAATTGTTTTTCGAGTTTATTTATTACCTTAAAATTAAAATTTAATTTAAATGCATGAAGAAAATATCATTTATTACAGTATTTAAATATTTGAAGAAATAAAGAAGGCATAAAATAATCCATTAATTAAATAAATACATTAAATTAATAAAAAATTTATTTGCTTATATTTGATAAAAAAAATTAGGTACAGTCAAGCGAATATAGATAACATGCAAAACAAATAAATAGACGACTATTAGCGCAGTTTATAAAGGATATATTTTTACATGCACATTTTTGTTTTCGGATTTCAGGAGAGAAGCACTAGACTGTCTGTAATAATGAAACTCGAAAAAAAAATTTTAAAATTTAATTACTAAAAAAAATAATAAAATATAAAAAAAAAATAATATGAAACAGTTTTAAATATATTGTTTGTTACGGTACGTAACATAAAAAGATAAAAAAAAAAATTACATACTCCGTTGATCGAACCCGGGACCACATACTTAGCAGTCGGCTACGCTACCAGCCTAGCCACAGCTGACTGTTACGTAGTGTTTCAAACAGAAACTACTTGAAAGCGCGAAAATTATTTCAGTATTTATTTATTTTTTTTTGGCCAATCGGGGCTCTATGGAGTAAAACGCCGAGACACGTGAACATTTTTTTGGCTCAAAGTATCACCTCAATTTTTTTCAAACGAATCCGTGATATACTCACTTGGCCGTCCCCTTGTAAGATGAAACTTCTATACATTTGTTTTGTTAATTAAATAAGAGCGCACACACAATCTTTGTTTGCTTATTTGTTTTGTTTGTAAGGTGAACTGAAGATGCTGCTCTCTTGTCTTTCAAAGAAAATATTGAAACTCCTGTCAAGTGTTGTAAAATAGAAATGGATATTTATAATAAAAATCATTTAATTAAATGACACAAAAGGAAAAAGGCTTACGATAAAGAGTTGAGGTTGTGCGTCTTTTCAAGAGGAATAAATTCTAAAGGGCGCAGAGAATAATACTAAAATCCCATAACAAAAGTCCCACTTGAAAATAATTTTATTTAAAAACCAAAAATGCTGCAGAAGTCGAAAGTAACTTAATAACTCAAAAAGCTATAGAAATTTCGGAACCCGAGTATTTATTTTTTCCGAACTCTCCATAACGTCCTCTATAGGACTGCAAAATTACGTTTCAAAATTCTCACGGGAAGTTGGTCAAACAGAGCGTACAGATGGACAGACAGACAGACGGACACTCCGCTATTAAATATCTTTATAGAAATTTATTCTGAAACGTCTCAAAGTTAAAATAAATTAGAATAAGCATCCAGAGGCTTTAATTTTGTCTGTTCCCGCCCATGAGGGAATTTGACTGGGAGGGGGGAGGCGGCATGGGACCAGCCATCCTCCGGAGGGCCTTAAAGGCCGCATATTTTCTCAATTTTTGGAACGAAGTTCTTTAACGCGGCAAGATGAATTGGGAGAAAATGTAACTTAACAAAAATGCGTTCCTAACAAAAATGCCTTCCCCGCGGCGGAGGAAGGCGAGATTAGCTAAAGCCTATCTTCTTCTTCTCTTTATTTTCTTCTTCTATCTACCGTAGGCGCAGCGGCGTAACTAGCCTTTGAGGGCGGAGGGGGCGAAGCTCAGCTGGGGCGCCGTTTTTCGTTCGACCTTTTTTTTTTTAGTATTCGAATCTCGTTCGAGCTTTTTTTTTTGTAATTTTTCTCCGGATTTATGATATAAAATGAATTTATTATGAAATTTCAAAAAAGCCGGAGATTTTTTGAAAAAGGGGATGCGCGAGGGGCGCCAAAAGCTGATGCGCCTGGGGCGGGGTGCAAGCGCCTCCCCCCCCCCCCCCTCGCCCCCACCTGGATACGCTACTGGATATTGGTACAGTAGTTTACAATAAAATCAGTTCAAAAATTAGTTGCCTGTTTTGACATAAACAAACAAATGTGACAAACTATGATTAAATTATATTCGGGAAACAATTATTTCAAATCTGTCTATGCTCAAATATAAATTATTTTAGAAATTGTCATTAAAAAGATTACAGTTGGTATTAAAAGATTTTGTGATTTGTATTACTATCATTAGGGGAGTTTTTAATTATATACCTTATTGGTACTGTATTAATTATTTATAGTTTTAATAAATAATTAATACGAAATGTGGTTTATAATTCTATAGTAATAATAGAGTAATTTAAAATATTTTCAAAGTATTTAATATATATTTAATTAACTTGATACTAATTTCATAAAATTTTAAATTAAATTTATTTATTTTTTTATTTGTTTTTTGTTGAATTTTAAAAACACTGGGAAATATGAAAATGCTTTATTATTAAATCCCCAAACGGGGATTTTTATATATAGTAAATGAAATTTTTTCTTTTAAATAATCACAAGAACGGATCCGGAGATGTTTCTCAGCAATACGTAACCTAAAAAAAAAATCGTATACTTCGTTCCATTGGCGTATTGCTATGGGAAAATATTTATATTTTCTTACCATAGCAACCATTTCTCTAATCTTTTCTATGAAGCACAAGAGTAAAGTGTGCTTCAAAAGATTTCAAGGTCAAAATGAGAATATACATTTTAAAGGGCATCAAAATAATAATTGATTTTTGAATTTTAATCAAAATCCTTGGAGCGAATTTTGAGAAAATCAAAAAAAGTACTATCAGTAAAGTACTAGTACTCTGGTCGATTTTGTTCAAAAGCTTCGTGTCCCGCCCCAGGGGAGTACCTAACTTAAATATAAAATTTCAACCTCCTAGCTCTTTTCGTTTTTGAGATATTTTGTTCACAGACACACACACACAAACACACAGACCGACAGTCCATGTCACGAAAACCACTTTTTTTATTCAAAGGTGCCAAATATTTTCTCTTTATATATATATATTACATATATACATAAGTAAGAGAAAGTAAAAAAGTAAAAACTAAGTTGCATTTCGTTAGCTACTGTAATTGATAGTTTTTTTTTTCGTAAAAACGTGTATTTTCATCAAAATCTCATCATATTTTTGATATGAATGCAATACTTTCTCACTAAGTGTCCACTATATTAACATATAGAGCCTATAGATAAGTTAAAGTAAATGTCTGACGTATGACGTCTCCAGTCCGGTATATTATTAGTATTGCCATAATTCTTTTGAATAGAATTTTTTTTTAATAGAGGAGAGGGGCCCAATAGGGACCTCCTTAATTTGCATTTATTGTTTGGTCTAATCATAGAAACTTTAGGGATTGGTATTAGAAAAACATTTAATTTTAAAATGCTTTATTATTATAACTAGCTCTATTATTATTTTAATCGCCAATCAAATAATCTCTGTTGAACTACAGGTATAAATGATTAATAACTGAAATATTTAATATTTTTTCATTCATAGAATAATTATGTGATTAGCAACATTTGAATATTACTACGCTTTATTTGATATGCGCTATTTAATGTAGATTTGTTTAATATTATCTAATAACATGCGGATGTATGAGAATGCAGTTCGGTTTGGATAGGATTATTTTGATTTAATTCATTTAATGAGTAAAATATCACTTTAGTGATTGTCCACATATTACGTAACACGTTAGGGAGAGGGGGGTAGGCGTCTGGGCAAAACGTTACTAATTGTGACATGGGAGTCCCGGGGTTTTTTCTAAGTGTGACCTAACAATTCAAAGTTAAATTTATAAAATTTTTAGAAGATATATACGTATATTTAAATTAATTGATATGTATATATAGGTCTATATATGGCTAACTGTGGTAAAACAATTTTGTCCAAATGTGCTAGATAAATTTTCTTTTTTTGTTGTAACTCTATTCTTTGACTATTTTGTTTACCAAGTGTTTTTTTGTCTTTTTGGCATCTTAGTCCATATATACTTTTAACGATACTTATAGTTAAATATTAATATTAAAAGAGGGTAGCCCCAAATGAGAAATTTCAGCTATAATTTTTTCTTTATTTATTTTATTTCGGTTCCATGTGCAAATAAAATAAATAAATAAATAAGAATATACATAATATTTAAGATATTATATATAATCACGTTCAGATAGTATTACATCATAGCTATAGAATTGTGTTTTACATATTTATTTTTTAGGGAGTACATTTATTTACACCATTTGGTATCAAAATGATTTAAATAAATATTCATCGGGACTGCCTGGGGTCCGAACCCACTCCCTTTACCACCTGTGGTTGAAAACAATATAAGACTTGCTTGTGAATGCTTTAATAAAAGAATACATATTGTTTTGAAATTGGTATTGTGTTTTTAATAAAATTTTTTTTAAAGCACTTTGTATTTTTTTAGTTCGCTATAGTGCCCTAGGCAGTAACGCGATGATATATTAGTTTCCATTTCTATTTAATATTCATTTATTTATCGATATAGATATATCTTCTTCTAATTAAAATAGAAAACCCATGAAGGGGAGGGGGTGGAGAGATGGACGATGACTCTATCTCGGTTTAATGTTTTTCATGGGCGGAGGTTGGGGAAAAAAAAATAATAAACCGCCTCGTAAACATAATTAGTGGGCCTTTTTCTTTCTAGCGTTAATTTCGAATTAAAATATTTGTAGCTCACAAAAAGAACATTGTATGTTTGTATGTTGAGACAGCCTTCTATTCACAGCCAGAGGGGCTTTTGCTCTTCTCCCAAATGAGCAACCATTTCTCTTCAATTCACGATTTTATATATCTATATATTATATCTAATTATGTATTCTCTTGTGTTTGTTTCAGGTAAGTCAGCTGTTCACCTTCTATTTGTTTTATTATTCTTATGTGAGTATGCATATCATTCCATTCATTTAAATTTGAATATGTTTTCATATAAAAGAAGAAAGTATTTATTTGGTGGGGTTTCTCTTGTTTTTCAACAAATTTATTTCATGCGGAACAAAAACAACGTGAGAAAGAGAGAGAGAGAGAGAGAGAAAAACTGGTGTGAATCACTTTGAGTAATGACAACTAAACACTCGTCTTGTCGGTGAACAACAAAAAGAACAGGAAGTCCTTGAAAATAAATAATTCTAGTCTTTGCGATGTTTACTTGAAACGGGAACAGGTATTTTTACTGGGGGCAATTGTTTATGGAAAAAGTTTAAAAATCGATTGATTGGGGATTTTAAAACGATTAAATTATATTATGAGGATAAATAAAATTCCAAGTAGATTCTAGGTCTAGGCTAATCAGTCTGGAAATTTCCAAAAAATTTTTATCATCCCTTCCAAAACATATTTCCTCGTTTCGAGAAGGGGAAACAACGACTTCCCTGCTCCTCTTAATCGAATTAAATTGGGTAGCAATCCAGCAAGCAGACATACAGTATATGCTTTATAGCAATTATTGAATACCAATATCTATTTCAAGCGAAAAAAAAGTTTCCATTTAACATTTAAATAAAAAAAAAAAAAAAATATTCGTGTTTTCAATTGTCGTGATATTATACCAGTTTTCGTGTTTATATTATATATCAGTACAGTAATACTTCTAGGAATCCGATACGTCATTAAATTGCCCTTAGAGAATGCAATCATGGCTATTTTGGTTAAAATATAGGTAATATTTTAATTGAGAGAGAAAAAAAGGCTGATTTTTATTATTATTAATTTTCAACACTTTTTATTACCTATTTTAGATTAAAATGTATCCAAATAAATGAGAAAATTTAAAGAATAATTATTTTATTTATTAAGGGGGGAAATTCTCACCTTCCCCTCCGTGATCGAGAATTTAGAGGTCGATATTGATAATTATAAAGCAAAGGGGCGCGGGTTCGGATCTCAGACACTCCGATGAGTAATTATTTAAATACTTTGGATAGCAAATGGTATAAATAAATGTGCCTGTACCCTCTAATATATCGTATTTAAATAATTTAAGTATTGTATAAGTGTATATGGCCAAAAATACTTTTAAAAAAAGCAAACGTGTGGGGGTCGTAGGACCTCCAACATGAACGAAGTTCCTCACGCTTTTTCTTCAACTCAGAATATAATTTAAATGAATATTATTATTTAAATAGACGGAAAGCCCGCCGAAGGCTGGCCAGGGAGCTGCACCCTCTGGAACCTCTTGCTCGCCTTCGGCGAGCACTTTCCCATCTACGGTAGATAGAAGAAAGAAATAAAGAGAAGGAGAAGGTGGGCTTGGCCTCGCCAAGACTTCGGCTAATCTCGCCTTCCTCCGCCTTCGCTCGGGCGCTGGGAACGCATTTTTGTTAGGAACGCGTTTTTGTTACGTTACATTTTCTCCCAATCCACTCTGCGTAAGCCGCGTTAAAGAACTTCGTTCAACTGTTAGGCCATATGCTAGTAAACGATAATTATTTTTTAAAAATACGATTATATGTGGGGGACCAAGCATATTTATTTATACCATTTGGAATTCAAATTCACCTGACTGCCTGGGATCCGAACTCGCACCCGTTCACTTTTAAAAATTACCAATATAATTATTTTACTTAACGTCATCATCGATGGGACAGGAAGTGCTAAAAAATTAAAACTATTTTAAATAAATTAATTTTAACTACTATTAATATTTTTTCTACCTCAAAATGATATTGTTAGATTAGAGAAAAAACTTGTTATAGGCCTATTTGTTTTTTATTTTAATTGGTATTGTTTTTTTTTTCCTCTCGGCTACAATGCCATTTAGAGGTTTATATTATTGTTTATATTTTGATTAAATTATATTATACCGATGGAAACCGGGAAGGATCTCGTTATTTTTCTCTACAGTCAAATCTGTCTGGTTAAGAGTCGATACTCTCATATTTCTTTTCCATCTATATGCTGTATTTTCAGTTTCTTAAAATTAATAATTATATAACTCACACCGACAACGTCACCAACCCACCCCAGTGAGCCTCTTATTAAAGAATTTTAATTTTTTTTTTTATTGAAAAAAAATGAATACTATTATTTTTTTTTTATGTTCAAAAATCACATAAGCTTTGAGATTTATTTGCCTTCAAAAAGCATAAACGAATTTGAATTTTAAAATTTTAATAAAGTTTAAAATAATATTTAATTTATCTATAATAAATTCTCTATGAAGTGTAGATTGAATTTATTTGATGTTTTAATTTGTTACAGAGCATAATAAAACGAGAAAGTAAAAAAGACTCAATTTTATTAATTTTTCTCTTTAATTTGAAAAGTATTTTAATAAATAACTAGACTCGAAATGTAGCTTAGGCTGGCTTTATTTAAATGAGCAGCGAATCAAAGAGGAAATGATTTGGGATTCCGTTTTTGTTTTTTTTTTCGAAATGAGTGAGTTTTTTTCGGGCTCATGTGCATTTGCTTTTCTCTGGGCTGTCTGGCCGGCATTAGACGAATAATTTACCACTCAGCACCAATGATGATGGTAATATTATGGGGGGCATGTACAGTCAAGAATATAACTCTTTCGAAGCTTACGTTCCAGGGGGTTTAACGCTTAATCCAGCCTCAAGCGAATTTATTAATTGTGAGAACGCACTATGCCCAGAATACTTTATCATACTTAATGCAGTTCATTTATTTTAAACACAAACATGTAAACCAAAAAAAAAAAATGAATGGATGAACCATAAAAAGAGATCAAATAGCTTTTTTCACGCTTGTAATTATTATGTCAAATCTTTTTAAATTGACTTGGATGTAAAAAAAAAAAAGTTCATCTCGTATCTCCAATTGTAAATTGTAGAACTCATCAAAAAAAAAAAATCTTCATTCGTTTATCTTTAAAATGATTGGAAAATTCTCTCTCCCGTGATTTACATGATTACATTTTTATTTTTTAATATAAGCCTATATTTTATTTAATCTTATGTGAAACACTCCCAACTTCTAACGTTATATTCGCATGATATTTTAATATATGAAGTTCACTATAAAGTATTTTGACTAGATATAATTGCGATTGGTGGAATTACTAGGTCTAGAAAAAGATTGGCAAAATTAAAAAAAAAAAAAATAGCAATCCTATCCTCAGATCCGGGCAGTTCTGACGATCCTATCCACTAATCCGATCCGGCTGCTGCAAAAGTAGCAATGAGATCCGGCTTTGTCGGATCCAAACTCGGGGTATCCGATCCGCTAATCCGATCGATTTAGCAAAAGGATCGCTGTTTCAATCCGAATATCCAGATCCGCTATCCAAAAATCCGATCCAAATTTGATTTTGAGGTGTTTGGATGAATTAATAAGATATAAATATTAATTGAAAAATAAAAATTTTTAAAAGATTGCTAATCCTTCGAAAAGGATTAGCGATATGATCCTAGATTCAGAGAGCAAAAATGATTTCGATCCAATTCTAGATCCTGCCCAAAAAAAAAAAGGATTTCGATCCAGATCCGAAAATCCTGTATCTCATCGGATGGGATTTTCGGATTTCAATCCAAAAGATCGCGACCCTGATTATAAATTATAAAATTTGGTCAGCTTCCTCTTTTATGAATTATTAAGGGTCATTAGATTGTTTCCCTCAAGTGCCTAGAGATAAAACATTTATATGAAACTTATAATAGTACTATAATATATATATAATAGTACTGTACATGTACAGTGGGCACCATTATTTAAGTTAGACAAACAAAACTTGTCTGTCGTAAGTGTTGTCTCCAAAGTTACTATTCCTCTTCAATTTTATCAAAAAAAGATGATTATTTTAATGTGATTTTTTGATTGTATAAGCTCAAGCCCCAAGTTCCTTCACTGGCAGTAAAAAATTATATAGTAAAATGACCTCAGATCACAGAAATTCATACAATTTCAAATTTCTCCGAAAGGCTATGTTCATTAATTGATTAGATTACGTCTAAAACGAACCACATTAATATTGATCTAACCCTTTTAATTGATATTAATTAAACAGTTCCTTTTTTTTCTCTGTCTATAATAAATAGAAATGAACAAGTATTAAGATAAAATCATTTTAACTTTCTCGGAATGCTTTGATATCATCGGATTCCAAAATAAATAAAAGCCTTTTAATATCATAGCTCTATGTTAACACCTACCTTTAAAGAAAAAAAATGAATTAATACGAAATATAAATTGATTAAATATTGTCGGTGTGATTTCAATTAAGAAAAGTGCTATTACTGGTTTGGATTAATGGTCGGTCTAAGTTAAGCTTAATCTTAATAAAAAATTCATTCTCTATAATAACTTAAAATTAAAATTTACAAATAAAACACTCGGTTAATTGTTTCAAGTTATTTATTGATTAATAATCAACATTTAAGACGTAGGCTAGTATGTCTTCTTCAGAAGTGATTTCTCAACTGAAGATGATACACCAGGGCCGAAGCTCGTATCAAATGTTGATTTATTATTCATTATACAGTATATATTACTTCTCTTACCTCTATATATGTTAATATATTGAGAGAGAAAGTATTGGTTTCATGTCAAAAATTCGATGTCTAGATTTTGATGGATATATGTTTTGAGGTCCCCTGAATCAAAAAAGTGGTTTTTGCGACATGGTCTGTCTGTGGGTGGGTGGGTGTTCAATTTTAAGCATGAAGGAATTAAGCTATGATGCTGAAATTTTATATATAAGTTAAACACTCCCCCGGGAGCGTGAAAATAAGCTTTTAATCAAAATCAGCCAAAGAGTACTAGTACTTTACTGATGTACTTTTTCAGCTTTTTTCGATTTTCTCAAAATTCGCTCCAAGAATTTTGTTTAAAATTCAAAAGTCAATTATTTTTTAGATTTTCTTTAAAATGTATATTCTCATTTTGCCCTTGAAAATCTTTTGAAGCACACTTTACTCTTTTTTTTTTTTTAAAACATTCTTTTTTCCTAGATTCCACACACATTCCACGGTCTTTTCGGCAACTTAGGATTTAAGACTTAGATAACCGTTGAAATAAATATATCTATTGTGGGGTCCAGGTTTTATTTAAGTCATTTGGTATCCAAATGCTAAATAAAATTATCGGACTGTGGGGTCCGAACCCCGACGTCGGTTAGAAGGAGGCACTACAATACCGGGCACTTTACTCTTGTATTTCATAGAAAAGATAGGAGAAATGGTTGCCATGGTAACAATATACAGTATATATATATATATATATATATATATATATATATATATATACACAGTATATACTATAATTTTCCATGTTTATAAATTTTACATTCTCAAATTCAAATGTGCCCTGGAGCCGTGGCTCAGTGAGAAGACATTAGCTTCTCGCATCGGAGTCCCGGGTTCGCTTCCCGTCCCAAGCGAGAAAAATTTATTTCATTTGATTTGACTACAAATCATTTGAAATAAATAGGGATGGGGTCTAAATGGCCTTTAGATGCCGAAAAAGACCTTAAAAAAAAAAAAAAAAAAAATTCAAATGTATCTGACTTACTAAAAATATCGACACAAAATCTGGTAAGCACAGAATACAACTTTTAATTACCGAAGGTAAGAGAAAGTTGTGTGCTCTGCTACCAGTCACACCAGATTTATTTATTATTTATTGTCAACACCTCTAGCTTCTCGGCCTTGGAGAGGGAGAATAAATAATTTGAAACATATAACCAAGTGTTATATTTATATATTTTAATTTACAAACGAATATTATTAAATTAGAAACTTTTTAAATGAATATTTATTTTTACTAATTAATGATGGTGTCAAATAAAATTAGCACGGAACATTCCTAATGAATTAAAACATTTATTTCTTAAACTAACATAATCGTGTAACTAAATTTCATATAAACTCTATTAACTCACAAAATCCCTCCAAGTATAATAAATTTTCACTCCCAGAATATTTAGATTTCTTTAATTTAAATGATAATATAATAAAGAGATGGACACTAATAAATCTAATAATTTAAATAATCTAATGACCTCGTCATATTCTATCGAATAACTTTATTTTATACATGCAAAATTAAAAGCATTAACCCCATAAAGTAACAGTAGTAGTAGCAAAATAAAAAAAAAACTGAGTTTTAATTATATGCAAGGGTAATATAAATTAAGCAAAGGAAATGGCGCAATTGTTTTAAATCCGGTTGAAAAAATACCTAAAGCTAATATTACCTGAATATAAATCATATTTAAATCAAATGAAATTTAATAGTAAAATATGACATTAATTTATAAAAAAATATCATTTGACCAAGTTTTTTTTTGCATACTATTATTTTATGGATATAATTAATTATTTTACACATTTTTTTATTAAAATGTAGCTAGTAGATTTAATGGAAATAATCTGAGAAATCAAATGAGAGTTTTTTAAGCCTTTGTTAAAAAAAAATTAAACGTTTCGACACAATTCTTTTAGTTGTACATTAAAAATATTAAATTTCAAATATAGAAAGATTGAAATATGAATAGTTAATATTTTTCGATTCATAACAATATTTAATTTTTGTATTGAAATTTGAAATAGTTTTTAGGCCCGATGAGGGATTAAATCTGTGACATCAGTGAATTCAGAGTTAAATTTATCTAGCCATAAAAATACCCAAAAGACTTTACGAAATATATCTTTTTTTTCGAAGGAAACTGATTTACTCTATCAAGATTAATGAGTATATATTTTAGAAAAAATATGATGCTAAAATTTCAGCAGACTTTGATATTGGGTGATCAATTTTCAAATATTTGGGGGATTTAACTATTTAACTATATTAATGTTTGTTTTCATTTAGTTGTGTGCACATTCTCACAGTTTCGGTCCGAAAAGGACCATCATCAGGCCTGAAACATACAAATTGTTTTCTTAAACTTCATGCAACTTCAAGAAAACAATTTGTATGACTTGAATCTCGGGCTATCCTATCCAGAGGAGGGGTGCTTTCTTTCGGGTTCGATTGATCTGCAACAAAATAAATTAACAAAATATATTTGAAAAAATCTATGAGTCGAAGTCTGGATCGAGGCACTTATTGAATATCTTATTAAAATTAATAGGAAATAAATATTTATGCCTGGATCATTATAATATGTAACAACAAAAGTTTATCTGGCCTAAAATGGCGATAAGAAAATAATACAGCTGAATAATATTTTATTGGAACGAAATTATTAAAAAAATTTGAAAATAATAGGGGTGATCATTCTTGGTATAACACTATTATGATTTAGAGACGTGATCAAAATAATCCCCCAGGGAGTATTAACATTTAGGTCCTTCGGAGCTGGATATCAATCGTCCTTTGGAGTCGGCTGACAGATATTTCGCCTTTGAGGATGAATTAGTGTATCGTAGCCGTGGTTGAAGATAACACAGCTTGCAAACCACATGCACATAATGCATGCAGACAATTCCCTTGCTATCTTTAACTCGACTTGCAATCAATCCTGCCGCCGAGATATGATCCTCGCTAGTAGACAGAGACGGATCAAGCAACCAGCCGGGGACGAGATAAGATTACAACATCTAATTATTCCCTCTCTCTATCTCTCTCTTTACCTAACACCCTATCTAAGAAGAAGCAAACTTAAGAAATTTATATCCTCCTGGGAATTCCAGCTTACGTTACAAGAGGATTAACCATTAAAAAAACCATTGTGAATACTTTTAGCCCTTGAGGAATTAATGCCAAAAAACACTAAAAGTGTGCTCAATATCACCATTAGTATTTAACTGTCGAAGTCGCAGAAACTACCCTGATTTATCACATTATTTTTAATCGTATATTTTTTACTTTAATATCAATAACTACTAGGTTAGGATAATCCTTTTATTTTTCTGCTCTATTTGAGTTTAAGCGAAATTAAATTTGTATTTTTTCAATTTAATATAGATTATGTTTTTTTTTTTTTTTTTATTTAGTTAATAAATTATTTAAAATTTAATGGATTTTCCATCCTCTCTTCTATTCCATTAGCACTTGTTTTAATCGTAATGTTATTAATAATTAATTTATCTATACATAACACATTTTTTTATTAGTTGTACGATCCTTATAAAAAAAAATTAATCTTTTATTAACGCTCTTATTTAAATCCGACTCTAAGCCGCATATAGAAATTTATAAAATTTACTCATAGCACAGAAATAAAACAACTCTAAATTGAATGTTACTATCGTATAACGCATTAGAGAAAAATTATGGCAGGTACAGAAAACGCAGAAGAGAATGATGTAGCTAAGAATAATAAAAAAAATTCCGAGTTAAATAATAAACATGAATATTTGTTCAATCCAAATTTCTTCTTTTTTCTCTGTTATTGTTGTAAATTTATTTTGGTCGACATTTCGGGCCCTTCCTCTTTACCAAAAATCGTTAAAATATGTACATTGAATGTTTAAACAATATTATAAGACATTATTTGATGTATCAATTACTATCCTATCAGACTAGTATTTATTTGAGAAAAAAATATACAATGATAAATTAATCAGGATAGTTTCAGAGACTGAAAAAATAAAAGGCGTCTCTTTTAGTGTTTTTTACTTTCTCTTAACCTATATATGAAATATATAGAGAGAAAGTATTCGATTCATTTGGCATTAATTCCTCACCTCCTAAAAGAATTCTCAATTATTTATTTTTAATGGATAAATCTTCTTGTAAAGTAAGCTGGGTTTCAGAGGAGGATATACTGTATTACAAAACAACACCTTCGTGAATTTTATAACCATTTTTGGTTCTGAGGAACAAAGGCGCTACTTTCGCCCGAAACCAAAGTTGATGATTGTGTGTAACTTCAAGAGAATGATTGTAGATGGCGCTGATGTTTATGTCTAGCTTCATGAGAATAACTGTAGATGGCGCTGAAGTCATTGCATATAACATGCACGGCCACTTAGAGGTTAGTTCACTTGAGTCAGAGCAAGGGCACAGTACTTGAAATCGACTTCAAAATAAGCAGTCGAAACGTTGAACAGTATTTATATTTTTAATAAATAATTAAATACAAATGTGGTCTATAATTTTTTTTTTAAACACTTTTTTCCATTCACACTCAAACACACATGCACAGTCTTTTCGGCAACTTTGGCCATATAAGACTTTGACAATAACCGTTAATTTTTTAAATATAGCCCATATATTTGGGGTCCAGGCATTCTTATTTAAGCCATTTGGTATCCAAGCCTGAGGGTGGTCTATAATTAAAAACTCCCATAATAATAAAACAAACCACAAAAGCTTTAATAAACAAAATTAAAATTAAAAAAAAAAAAAAAATGTATTTTTCCTGGCTGCATTATCCAATTCTACGTTTTCTATAAAGTATTTTATTGTCTATAAATAAATTCTTTTACTATTATTAATTATTATTAATCTCTTCTGCCATCATCAAATTTCAAATTTAGGTTTAGAAATTTTAGAAAGATAAATTGAAATCTCACTTTGACATGATCATTCTCTCTCTATGATAAATGTTGACGGAATTTAACATTCGATATACATAAATAATAAATAATCATGTCCTATGTAGCTAAATGAAAAATTCAAGCCTTTTAATATTGAAGTTTAATTAACTATTTTAACAAGATCTTTTTCATAAACATTGTTCTTGTTGCTATAATATCTTATATCCCGTTGTAACGACGTTGTTTGACTTCCCTTGCTTGTTTCTTGCAGTCAAGATTAACACCTTTTGGTCTCTTTGTTTAAGATTAATCACAGGGGGGACCTTTGTGACTGTCCCTTGTCCCATGAATCATCATCATCATCTCTCGTTGCACAATAATAAACTTCTCCATGTAAATAAAATCAAACCTCAGTTAATGAATCCCAGGGATTTTATTGAACATTATCTCTCAACAAGCATGTTTACAATTTATTGTTTAAATTTCATTTAGGATTTGTCTAATTAAATATCAACACGCAAAATGGATTTACAAAAAAAAAAATCACTAATATTATTGTTTAAATAATTTAATATTATTTTATAATTAATTCAATTTAAAAGCAATAATAAATAAATATGAAATTCAGTAATGGCGTTTTTGTCCTTAAATAAAAAAAGAGTGAGGGCCATTTATTCAAAATATAATTATTAGTTAATATCTATTTTTTTTTTTTTTTTTAAAGTTTCTTAGGCCATATGTGCCCATAATTATGAAAGTGGTCTAAGTCAAAAAATGAGTTTATCAGTTATTTCACACCACATCATTTTAAACTAAATTACTTCAAGGTAATTTTTACGATTTCGTCAAAAATGAACCATTAAATAGCTGTTGTAATTTCAACATTATATGGAATTCATTTAGTGTTAATTATGAAAATTGTCTAACAATGTAAGTCAAAAGTTTTAAGAAAATTTTGGTATCTACCCTGATTTTGGGTTGAGAAATGACAATAAGAAAAAGCAAATAATTTATACAACCCAAATCAATATTATGAATTAATAGAAAAGTGAAAGAAAAAATACATTTTCGGCAAAACGAATGTCGCAGCCGGAATTTATTTCAACGAAGCCACTAGAAGAGTCAGAGACAAGAAATACCGAGGATGAATCTATCTCTTGACTGCAAATTCAATGGATGAGATTCTTGAAAAATTAACCTTATAAGATGCTCTATAAAACTTGTTTAGATGATTCTAAATTTCACGTTTTGGACGTCTCACCTCAAAGAGGAAGGCCAAAAATATACGGAAATATTAAATGACTTCCATTATACCACCACTAGACTAGTAACAGAAGAAAAACATAAAGATATTATGTGTTTATTATCATACATCCCTCCAGCTTTTTCAGGAACATTTTAAGAATCTTAAAACTCGTAAGGATTTTAATAAAAGCCTAAAATGATATAAATGGATTACTTTTTAAAAATAATTAATAAATGTTCATCAATTCTTTCACCACCTGTACTTATTATTTTTGACAATTCTGCTTGCCCTGAAGATGAGTGCGACTAGCGCTCGAAACGTCGGCGACAGGATATTGGCTAACGTTTTTCATTTTTACTTGGCTGCTGTGTCCCGGGAAGGCTCCCGTCCTCTCCTAATATAATATTTATATTTTGTTGCCATGGCAACTTCTCTTTTCTATGAAGTACAAGAGTAATGTGAGCTTCAAACAATTTCAAGAGCAAAATGAGTCAGCTCTTTAAACAGCATCTAAAACAATTGATTTATGAATTTTAATGAAAATCTTTGGAGAGGTAAAGTACTAGTACTTTATGTCTGATTTTGTTCAAAACTTTCGTGTTACGGCTCAGAGGAGTATCTAATTTAAATAAAAAATTTCAACCTCCTAGCGCTTTTCGTTCTTGAGATATTTTGTCACAGACAGACAACACCATTTTGCGGGAACTTAATCCATCCAAACTCTCGACATCAAATTTTTGACATGAATCCAATACTTTCTCTCTATATATAGTATATTAACATATAAGAGAAAGTAAATAGAGAAAAAAAGATTTTTTACAAATATATATAAGCTAATTTATAAAATAAAATATAATTTTATTGTTATTATTCCTCGAAAGGGTTTTATTTATTTATTTAAAAAACACGGGGTAATTGAAAGCCGACGTTGTGGCCTCCCACGCCAGAAGGTCCTTATCCTCTCCAGTTATTGCATTCCTCCTCCGCCATATTCATACGTGACCATTGCAATAAACAATGATAACGCTCCTCCGAGCCTTATCGGGGCTTCGAGCTATATATGTGACTCCTTTAGAAAATCATCCCTTTTTCTTCTTTTTTTTTTCATTGACATGGGGATGTATTCTACTACTACTACTTCCCATTTCTATATATAGAGCTACTCAAATACCAACTTTCTCATTTCATCCTCAGGCCTTGAACTTTTATCAAATATCACTTAGAGACCATCTAAAATGGATTATATCTTTTTATTTTTTTTTTTTTTATTTAAATTATTGTTTGGAGATATTTTTATATGAAATAAAAAAAAAAAGATAGATCTTTTATTTATTTAATTAATCAAAATTTCCCCTGACATTGGTTTTCCGGAACCGATACAATTTATTTTAAACAAGTATCAAAATTTAAATATCTTCGGACTCACAATGAGTGTCATGTTTTGTTTTTTTTAGCACCCTGTTAGAACCAAATTTTTCGCTCGTATTTTTTTTATCCAATTATCGATGATTTATTTTATTCATAATAATTATCCAACGAACTGGCATTTTTTTTTTTTTTACAAAAATTAATTAAGAAAAAAAATCAATTTAGAGGACGATAAGGAGAATAAAACCAGCTTTAGTTTTTCTCTCTCACAACCAAGGGCGGATACAAGGGGGGGAGGTAAAGGGGGTAATTACCCCCCCCCCCGAGATTTGAAAAAAAAAATACTTTTATTTCGAAAAAAAAATGTATTTTTAATGTAAAATTTTAAAAATTAATACTTAAAAATTTGATTTGTATTTATATTCTGGCCAACAAGTACAGAATGCGCCTTTAAATTACCGAAATTAAGAAAAAATAGTGTGCTGTGCGACGAGTCACACCAGATTACCCCCCCCCCGAGAAACACCTCTGGATCCGCCCTTGCTCACAACTTCAATTTATTTGCAAATATTTCGGCCCCTATACAGGGGCCATCCTCAGTGCATGTCTGTGAATTTAGGCAATACATTTATTTATTCATTAAAAAATATTTATTCATTATACAATTTGAAAAATTTGTTGTTAAATGTTATTTACTTACATGAATTTTTTGAGAGAGATTGTCAATTTAGTAAAAATATTCTCAAGAACACGAGGCTCATGCGCTCAATTGTTCTTGAGAATATTTTTACTAAATTGACAATCTCTCTCAAAAAATTCATGTAAGTAAATAACATTTAACAACAAATTTTTCAAATTGTATAATGAATAAATATTTTTTAATGAATAAATAAATGTATTGCCTAAATTCACAGACATGCACTGAGGAGGTATAGGAGCCCAAATATTTGCAAATAAATTGAAGTTGTGAGAGAGAAAAACTAAAGCTGGTTTTATTCTCCTTATCGTCCTCAACTGCGATTCCCAGCTACAAACAACTACTGTAAAATCAATTTATTAATTGATTTAACATTTCTTATATATCGTTTTTTTATTCTCTTTTTTTTTCTTTTCTCCTCTTCTAATTGATGCACGTTTTGTTTTTTGCATTCCTACTCAAATTAGTTACACTTGGATGAAGTAGTTGTCTTTGTTAGTGAACTTAATCCTTTAGCTTAAAAAAAAAGGATAAATAAAAAAAAAATCCAAAGTGATATAATTAAATTAGCTGGAAACTCTAATAACCCCTTCCAGAAAAAACGGGGGTGTAATGGTTTTTACATGGAAGAAAATTTAATTAACGAGATGTTCAAAATCACATTCCTACTTAAAGACAGGTCTGGGTGGCTTTTGAAAAGAGAAGAGGAAATGGGGTCTGTCGAAATGTCAAAAAAACGAATTCACGAGGCAGGGAAAAAATTGAAATTCTGTTGTTAAAATAATAAAATTGAAAAAAGTTATTAAATAAATTTTGATGGTAGTAGGCTGTCTCAAAGATGACTCACAATAACTCTCACAGGTTAATCAGGTCACTTGATACCCTTATAAAAAATATATTGATAAACTCGCCCGCCGTGAAAGCGTGAAGGTCTTGGTACGAGTCCAGGGGGCGTAATTATGACCATTCAAAAACACAAACTCATCTCACAAATTGTTAACTTTGCCCAACAACCGTAGGTTGGGTAGGTAAAGTTTATGTAATCTTAAAAAAAATTCGAAATTGAACTGAAGCTGTCAAAATGCGTTTTGAGGTTTCCGGAATTCATTTAAGTACTTTTTGGAATGATGTCTGTGTGTGGTGGTAATTTTTTTTCGTCAACGAATACTCAAAAACTATTTATTCAATTGTTTTGAAATTTTGCACACATAAACTAGGGGTAGAGGCCAAGAAGTGAAAAGCTTTTGCTAAACATCGGACCATTAGGGGACGCTCTAAGGAGAGACCAATATTTTTTTCCTACATAACTTATAACCTCTGGCCAATCATCGAGAGAGAGAGAGTGAACATAAACAGGAACATAAAACGGAAGTCAGTGGCTAGCGCTTTATATTATTATTTATTTAAATATTTTAAGATGATGCAACTGGCATTAAGAAAATACAACCAACGATACTTACGTGTTAACAGGGTTGCCTATGTTTATAGGATTAATGATCTTTAAATAATTGATTAATTGAAATATTTTATTCTATTTAGCCTTATGACAATCCCATTAAATAAAGAACCCATACGAATGTTGTTCTGTTATGGATTTGTATTAAGAACATTGACCTGAACCTCTTTTTACGCGATTCCTAAAATAAAAGAAGAGAAGAATTATAATTTTAACAGTTATATCTGAATACTGGCAATAATATTTTACAATTGCGTCTCTGAGCTGATTCTTCTCTATGGAACATGTCCTTGATTTTAATTACTTCTTAAAATTGACGCGTTTTCCATTAAGTTCTACCCTCTATCATGAAAGAAATATCTTTGATTAAATCAATTTTTTTTAATCGCACAATTTAATGGAATTTCCATAATATTAATAGAATAAAAGCGGATCACTCTCATGGAAATTTGTATTGTGTCCTCATTATAAAACCTGGATTTTAAAATACAAAGTGTATCGAATAAATAAATAAAATATATTTTTCATTAATACTACTTTATCCCTTAATTTTAACATTCGAAATAGCATCATCAAAAACAAAAATGTCACTATACCTTTATTAATTCCCAAACATGTTTTTTTTTTTTAAATGTTATTCTGATTTGTATCGCTTAATATGTTCATTGAAATTCACCTATATATAAAAAAAAAAATCTTTACAATCTAAATATGTACATTTTAAAATTGCATAGGCGTAAAAATATTGTAATTGGGTCTACGTTATTATTTACAGGCTGCACTTCCATTTGCGTGTTTATTTTTTTATCTGTTATAAATCAACAGAGCAAAAAAACAAGATATTTTTTTCAAAAAGGGATTTTTTTAATTTATATGAAACAGCATAATATGATTATTTCAACTTTGCTTGTTACTTTCTCTTACCTCTATATATAGACTACCTCGTATTTATACAATAATTAATTTTTCTTATACGATTTTCTAAATCCGAATGATTGATATTCCTGAGTTAAGTAATTAAGGACATGATTGAAAATCGATTTCTGCAAATGGATTCCTGGAAAAATGTGGTCGGAAGAAAGTGGAGGGGGAAATTAATCAAATCTGCCCTAAGGGTTGCCGGACCCTTTTGATAAACATACTATTATAACTACTCTTGTTTTACTTGTAAATTAAATTAATTATTAATTGGATTCTAAGAGCTTCCGGTGAAATTTATTTCTATTAAAATAATGGTTCCGAAACATATTTTTAATAATTATGCGTATAGATTGGGTTTGTATTCAAACCAAGGGCGGATACAAGGAGGGGGGGGGGGTAAAGGGGATAATTACCCCCCCTGAGATTTAAAAAAAATATTTTTTTGGGAAAAAAATTGTGTTTTTAATATAAAATTTTAAAATCTAATACTTAAAAATTTGATTTGTATATATATTCTGGTAAACAACTACAGAATGCACCTTTAAATTACCGATAATAAGAAAAAATTGTGTGCTCTGCGACCAGTCACACCAGATTACCTCCCCCCCCCCCCCGAAAAACTCCCTGGATCCGCCACTGATTCAAACCCCAGTAAAAAAAATTAAAAATGATAGAGGGATACACACACCCACAGCAGGTCTGCATAGTGAACCTTGAGGGACACATAGAGATACATACGCGCGCACACGGGACATACATTTTTCTTTTAGTCACTTTCGATCTAGTGGGTGTGTCCCTGGTGTGAACATGTAATCCCTGTGTGTCCCTCAAGGTTCACTATGCAGACCTGCTGCGGGCGTGTGTATCCCTCGATCAATTTTAAATATTTTTACTCGTGAAGTTGTTCATCAGAAGCAATAATTAAAAATTATTGAATAAAAACCTCAGAGATATTCCTCTTGATAGGATTGGAAACTGGGTTATTCATTTATAATATAACCAGTAGTAAAGTCGAAAGCGGGCTTTACCACTGGCTGGGGACTTCGCCCCCTGGACCCCCGTTCCCGCTCCCGCTCAACTTCCTGTAACTCTAGCCAATCAGCGTCCTGATCGGCACAGACTGAAGCTAGCTTTATATATAAATAATGGCAACTTTTTCACTTCACTACACCAAAAACATTACCTTTCAATCAATTTCAATAGCAATTTTTTTGTAGAAACTTTCGCATTTCCTCCCCCTCTTTCGAAATACTAAAATATTGACAAGATATCGACCGAAAAGGTTTCGTGAAGAAGCCGCTTAAAGACTTTTAACACCCAAGCATAAATAAATAGCATAGCTTTAGACGAAAGCTATTTGTCGGGCATGTTTACCCATTCTTCTGTTTGAACAATAGAATTGAACGAAAAAATAAGAGAGTAAATATTAATTTCAAAAACTGGATATAGACACTAATGCAGTCTCTCTCTTAAATGAGTTGATTAATTGAATCTAATTATGATTTAGTGACATGTATAGATAAATGTCCGCTTTAATTATTAAAAGGATTCATTATTAAATAAGCGCGAGCTTGGAAATGTATACACAGGCCTCCGGTATCGTAAATTAATTAAAAAACAAGATGACGAAGCAATGTGTGCGTACGTTGTCCGTGTCAATAGATTCCAAATGGAAAACAATATGCAGAGTGTTCTCTCTTAATCGAAACGATTTATTTGATATTTTATCAGATGATGAACTTGTTTTTTTTTTTTTCTCTTTCTCGCTCTTTTTTTTTTTACTGGATTCAAACTCACATACTTTGAAATCTTATAATGATATTATCAATAAGGAGAGACAAATCCTTTCCTTCCTCAGCAATAAAATTTTATTTTTACGTATATGAACCTCCAGTCTCTAGAATTTTATTTATCCAGAATATAACATTGTTCTAAAAAAAAAAAATCAAATTTATTTGTTTTAACTCTAAGGCTTAATCCCGCCATTTATACATTCGCTGAAGGGATGATGAAAATTGCGAATTTATAAATTATGTATTAGGAAAATTTGCGAAATAGCAAAATCACTAAAACATTAAAATTAATTTTCTAAATTTTTCATTTTAAATGTATTTCTTCTAATGTTTTATATTAAGGTCCGACCGAAACAAGATTTTCAAACCGAATTTCGACCTCAATCTTAGTTTCTGCCCAAACCGTAACCGAAATCGAAACTTGTATTTCCTATACAAAATTCATATCATGAAATTTTTTTCACCCTCCCGTCCCCCTCCCGTGAAAATCATTTTACCTTTTTTTTAGAGAGACTAAATTTTTTGCGCTCCTTTTTCGCCGGGTGGAAAATTTTTTTCTCCCTCGCATGGAAATCATTTGACCTTTTTTTTTTTGTATAAGAGTCTCATCCCATCTTTTCAAACTCAGGTTTTGGCCGGCCGAAAGCTTCGGCTTGTTTTTGGCCGAAACCCAATATTCGGTCGGTTCCTAGTTTATATACTCAAGTATGCTTGCTAATTTAATAGTTAGGCCTATATAAAAAGAAATATTCATTTTTAAAACAAATTTTTGAATGACAGTGTCATATTTAGTTGGGTACTTGCCTCCATTTCCCCTTCCACACCCTCGCTTTGACCCATCGGCGCCCTTGGGACGACCAAGAAAAACCCAGTGATGCTCAAAAAATATTTAATTGAGCCCACGCTCCGTTTCTCCGTTGTTTGTATGGAATAATTTTTCAATAAATTTTTTATACGATTGAAATGGAAGCAAAGCGTTTACTTAGCTGAACACTCGTAACAAATTCATATTCTGCAGAACACCGGATCAAAATTATTACGAGGCCTATATATAAGAATATCTTGAAATATTTCATTCGGAAATATAGAGCATTAACTATTTCCTCCCTCATAATTGTGCTTATTCTGATCAACCCCATCACCCGAGTTCAAAAATGTCTTCATTCTACACTAAAATAAAAAAAAAAAACTTCATAATACATACCCTAAATCCTCATTTAGTTTGCTGCCTCTTGGAGTGGAATAGGCTTATTACAGGTGGTATTCTTAAAATACCAAAATATTTTTCTAGTATCTTTATATAAAACTCACAATTACTGGTTTAAAATTAATTTAGAAATACAAAAGAATATCCCTTATTTAAATTTTTATTTTTTTTTTTTATTATGATATCAAATATGAATTTTTTAGGGTGGAAAAAGAGACTGAAAAAAACCATACAGGACGAGCGCAAAGAGCTGATATCTTTCCATTTCCTTGGCGTTAATTTATTTTTTCTAAAGCGCGATTTAGTATTTTAAATTTCGTCGAGGTTGCTCACTGTTATCTTTTCTTTGAAAAGCGTGGAAAGCAGTAACAGTAACGACGCTGTTTAAAATCAACATGGAAAATAGGTCTTGCGAGATAATCACAAATCCGTTTCTTTTTTTTCATTTTCTCTTCCAATTACAAATAAAATGTTAATTTAATTTTGCAATTTAAATGTCTTATACTTTTTTTATTTTAATTTTTTTTTTTTTATATTTACAAAAAATTCCATTTTGTTTTAATCAATATTCCTGGTGCAATTAGTTGAATGCATTGTAATCACTTGGATGCAATTTCCTTGATGCACTCTATATCCGGGGAGACCCTTTAATAGGCCCATCATGGTGATGACAGCCAAGGGCGTTGGCCTCGGCCCAATCACGAATGCCCAAGGTGTGGCAAACGGGGATCGATCTCTGTCTTCAGGATAGATGCCTATTCAGACAAAGTGCAGTTAATGAAAGAAACAAGTCGTCCGCACCTTCTTTCTTCGCCACTCTCTTTTCTAATCCCTAAATCTACTAAAAACAAAAATACTATTTCTTTTTCTCTAAAAGTTTAAAAGAAAATAGGGATTTTCTAAACGACAATTAATTTTGAAATCTCACTAGCTGCTCCTTAACTTTATATTAATCCTGTAGCAATTAATTGAAAATATTTTTAAGATTTTTTTCGGCATCTGATGATTCATTTGAATTAAATTTTTGTTACTTGAGACCGAAATCGAATCTCTGACCCATAGAACGAAGAGGCGAGTACTTTTCCTCTGTGCAGCGGCTCAGGGTTTCATAAGTGAATCTGTTATAGCTTCTAGTAACCAAATAATAAACTAATTAATACATTCCATCGTATTATTAGGATGTGTCTGTCATAATTTGCAAGAAATAATACTCTTTTGATAAAACTAGGTTACAGGAAGTAGAAATTTTAAACTATTCAATTTTTTTTTTTTTTTTTTTGAAAATATTTTTAGCAAGTTTTTTTGAACATGTTGACAAATATTTTTAGTTATAATGATAGAATATTTCTTCCTTTGCCCATCATGGCAAAATGGGCCCACATTGGTGGTCTAAGTGTCTGGTCCCTGGGGAGCAAGGGGACCGCGCCAAATATAATCCACATTGCCCACCAACAATAAGTAATTTAAGTACAAATTCTGTTGTGGAAAAATAAAAGATTGTGTAGATAAATGCTAGAAAAAAATCTGGTGTGACTGGCGCACAGCACACAACTTTCTCTTACCCTTGGCTAGGAGAAAGTTGTGCACCGTGCTAGTCACACCAGATTTTTTGTGTCGAGATATATTTAGTTGCTCTTAGTACTTTAGTTCCAAACTTGACCATGCGATAATTCATAGATGGCCCTGAGCTACGAATGCTTCCACATCAGTAAAGTGTACTTCAAACGATTTCCATTTTACAGATATAATTTTTAAAGAGCATCTAAAAAATAGCTCATTTATGAATTTTAAACAAAATCGTTGCAGAGAATTTTGAGAAAATCGAAAAAAACTGAAAAAGTACATCAGTAAAGTACTAGTACTTTTTGGCCGATTTTGTTTAAAAGCTTATTTACACGAGTTCGGGGGATGCCTAACTTAAATATAAAATTTCAACCTCCTAGCTCATTTTCTTCATGGTCAAAAATGTCCACACACACACACACACACACACCAGAGACCGATTTGCGGGACCCACTTTTTTGGACTCAGAGAACCTCAAAACATGTATATCCATCAAAACCTCAACATCGAATTTTTGACATGATCGCAATACTTTCTCTCTCTATATATTTCATATATAGGGTAAGAGAAAGTAATAAAAAATATGCTCTACATGCTTCTGTAAGTACAAAACTAACAGAGCAAACACCATTTTTATTTACCTTACTCAGCATCTAAGATCATTTATTTTAATTGATTGATAGTCTATTTATTTGAAATAAATTTTTGACCCATGGAACCCCTTATCCTTAGCATAAGAGACTACCCCTCCAAGCATCTGGTCAAAATCTAGAATTTATATAATTGTAATAACTCACCTCGTGAAAAATTAAGAAAACAATAATCGTTGAGAGATTATCTATGTCCTGGACTGTTTCCATTTATGGTTACTCATCTGTCATCTCATAATAAATGTCTTGGACTTTCCATTACACTCTAACAATAAGTCTAAATCGTATACTATGAAATGTATCCACTTTATGAGAGGACTTGGACGTGATTAGTGTTGATGGTGTGTCATTTATTCTTGAGAAGCATATAGATCAAATAAATGAATATTACAATAAACCTCTATAAATCTAACTTTAAAATTGCATCAATAATATATTGAATTTTTAGCTACATAGGCTACTCTGAGAGCCTTTTGAAACGTTAAATAATGATAATTCAATTGATTTCCAATAACATATGCCAGAGGAGAAAAGATCGAATGCTATAAAATTTATTTAAAATCATTGCATATAAAAGGCAGAGTTGCAAAATGAATGATTTTAATATTAATAGATAAATAAGTACAAAAATAGAATTTAATTTATAATACTTAATTTTTTTTTTTCAGGTGAGTTATACTACTGTACTGTGCTCCTAGTTTCTTGCATTCAGAGCAGTTTTTGCAATCTTTCTTCTTTATTAAGCCTATTAGGTAAATACCTACTTTCAATTTTACAAACCTTTAGGATTAAGTTATTGTAAGATTTTTATAATAAGAGTAAATTTATCATTTATTCTTATATATAATTTACTTAAGCTGTATTAATCTCATTATTGGTCTTTTTCAATACTAAACGTAACATCTAAAATTTATAAGATTAGTATTTTAATCCAATTTAATCTTTGAGAATTTTTTTAATTATCCATCTCGGCTACTGAGGTCATTTAAGTGTTTTATGTTTAAAGTTTTTTATACAGCCGGCGCCACAAGTGCCTGATGTGCTCGAGAGTGGAGCTTTGAGCTGAGTCAGTATTTTTAAATTATATAAACTATCAAGCACTTGTGGAGCCGACTGTACACAAGATTCCGCTGTGCTTAACATTGCTTCGCTACCACAACCTTCGGGACTGTTGCTCTTCTCTGTTGCCAGACCTGACACCTTACAATTAGTTGATATTCCCGCTCTTAGAATCTTTCAATTAATAAACGAATTCTTTTGACATTACAAAAATGTCATTCTCTTTTTCATTATAATTAATGATAATTATGTTTTCTCCCCTTTTCGTGCGATGATGAAAAAGCATCAAATTCGTATCAAATTTTGTTAAATCCCCACAATACTTGTTAGTTTAGGGCGATAGTATTCAAACTGTGTTTCACAGAGCCCCATTGTTCCTTGAGAATCATCAAAGGACTCGGTCGGATTAAATTAAATTCTCAGCTTCGTTTTTGTTCCAACAAATATAATCTATCTACTTATAAACTTTATCTAGGTTTTCTTATAAAATCTCCTTTATCATTAGAAAATCATGTTCTCTAATTTTTTTTTTTTTTTTTATAAAGACCAAAAAAATTTGATAACATAATTTAAAAAAAGTAATTTGAGATTATAATTCATAAAAATAAGAAATTTTCAATTTTACATTCATATTTCATTTTGTCGGATGTTAATGTAATATATTCTGATAGTATAATAACACCTCAACAATGGGAAATAAAATGAGAGGTAAGGGTTTGGAAAATACTGTATTAAGAGGTAAAATAAAAAAAAAAAAACGAATGCATTTATTTTATTATGTAATTGTATTTTAAGATCACTTTAATGGAAAGAGTAATCTAAAATAGGGAATATATCCCCGAGGAACAAGAGAATATCCCGGAATTGAGGTTTGTTTGGTCATCTTATTTCCCTCCAATAAGTAGTAGAATTGTGGTTGTTACTGCAGGAAGAGGGGGAGAGTTACGTTCCCAGTTAGTGTTATTGCTATAGAACGAGGCGTAAAAGTGAATCGATGTAAAATGAAAGCGAGGCGTAAATAGAGGTTTTATTTATGTTTAATGAAGATTTATATTATAAAATAAAAGAGAGAGAATTGTGAAGGTGGATTGAAGGTGATTATTTATTTAATTAAGGAATTTTAAATAAATTAATCGTAATCACACACACAAGATCCGATAAAAGGGTTATAAATTATAAGTCAATTTACAAACTCGGGTTTTTCTTTCCAATTTTTTTTTTTTTTTTTAAATCAAGATAAAAAGTTTAAATGATTTTTAAATTAATTATTTATTCAGTAACGAAATTGATTAAGATATTTAAATTACCTTAGGAATATATTTAATTTATTTTAGCTTTTTATCTTCTGAAATTATTATTTTTGTATTGTTTATATCATACTACTACTTTATTGATATCATTTTTGAGTTTTTTTTTTTTTTCGATATTCTCAAAATTCGCTCCAATAATTTTGATTAAAAATCATAAATCAACTATTTTTTTGATGCTCTTTAAAAAGTCTGTCAAATTTTTGGTTAAAATTGTTTGAAGTACACTTTACTTATGTGGAAGCTTCATTAATGAATCGCGCTGTCAAGTCAAGGAATTTAGGTTCTAAGGGTAACTAAATACCAGTATATCTCGACACAAAAAATCTGGTGCGACCAGTCACACCAGATTTTTTTTTGCTACTTGTGAGCCCTGTATCATTGACAAGGCAGATCTATTAATCACAATTGTACCATTTGAAAGTCTCGCCTCAAAAAAAGTCCCTGATTTCAAACAGCCTAATAATTGCTTCCATTTTTCCGAATTTACGGTACCAATTTACACGAAACAAATCGTTTTTTTCTGTATATGATATTGATATTGACATTATCTATCTTTAACATATCAGCCACAACGGGAGGAAGGGGTTGGGAGTATCTAAGTTTATATGATACAATTTTTTTTTTTAATACTTGTGCGCCCTGTATCATTGACAGGTCAGATCTATTTATCACAGTTTTAAGCCTATCATTTGAGTCACCCATCAAAAAAGCTCGTTATTCCAAATAGCCAAAAAATTGCGTCCATTTTTCCAAATTTACGATACTAATTTACACAAAACAAATCGAGTTTTCTTATTATATTAGAATTCATAATAAAATGAGTTTTAAACTTTTTCACCTGATCATTTATATTTCTGACTAGAAGAAGAAGAAAGTAACGCCACAAGTGTCAGAAAGCTTAGATTTATAGCCAACTTTTTTTTATTTTTTAATGGTTCGTATTTTGCAAAAGCAGGAAACATTTTTGGTATATTATATTATTTGAAAGAACGTTACAAAAACATCTACCTTTAAAACAAGTTAAAATAAACATTTTAATCAAAGCAATCCGAGGGTATTTTATATTATTATGCAAAATGAAGAAAGTTTATAAGCAATAGGCAAGTTAGCAACTTGAATACCAGAAGTTTAATATAATTAATTGTTACTTACTAAAACTCGAATCTTAAACCTTTCAAATCAAAATTAAAGCTAAATAAGTTTTACTTTCTCTTACCTATATATGTTGATATCAATAAAGTATTGGATTCATGCCAAAAATTTGATGTAGATATTTTGATGGAAATGAAGTCCCCTGAGTCCAAAAAAGTGGGTTTTACAAAATATGTCTTTAATCAAAATATCTAATGAACAAAAAGAACTATGAGGTTGAAATTTGATATTTAATTTAGGCACCTCCCTGGCACGTAATATGAAGCTTTTGAACCAATTGGCTAAAAAGAATTGATACTTTACTGATGTACTTTTTCAGTTTTTTCGAATTTTCTCAAAATTAACAATAACAATTTTGATTAAAATTCATAAATCAATTATTTTTTAAGATGATCTTTAAAATTTATATTCATATTTTGACCTCAAAATTATTTGAAAATTACTTTACTTTTGTACGTCTTAGGCTGAACTCAAGCAATAACGCAATGGCCAAACATATTTATCGAATCGTGCCCACAACTGTTTTTTTAAAACGTTTTCTATGGGTAAACGCACACCGATTAGGCAAAAACGCTCAATGACAAAACATTTTGTCCAATGGCAAAATATTTTGCCTAATCGGTGTGCGTTGGCATTGAGCAAAACGTTTTGCTCTTGGACAAAACGGTTTGTTGAAGAGCGTTTTGCTCAATTGGTGTACGTTTAGCCTTAGGAGAAATAGTTACCATTGTAACAAAATATACGTAAATATTTTTCTTTATTTATACATTTTACTTCATGAATTCTAATGTACTGCCGGAAACTAAATATATGTCGACACAAAAAATCTGGTGGAACAAGCCTACAACTTTCAATTATCGAAGATAAAGGTGCTGTGCGACCAGGCACACCAGTTTTTTTGAAAAATAAAACTCGCATTTACTCATCCACACAAAAAATGTTTTAAAATGGTGATTAAACAAATTTTTTTTTTTACTTCCCTTTCTAAACCCAATGTGTAAACTAAAGTAAATATTTAACAGGGATTTTATTTGCTGTCGCCCCCGTGATGCTGTCTGTCATTTATTCTTCCATTTTACATCAATCAATTAAATTATTATTATTACATTAAAAAAAAATCCATTTTATTTTAAAAAATATGGTTCATATCGCCTTTGAATCACGTAACTTTGAATAAATTATATCTTTGATTTATAAGAAGGATCAATTCCAGGTAAAGTCAAAATATTTTTTTTCTTCCTTTTGATGTTACTAGAAAATAATTATATATGAAAGACATGCGAGAGAGTTCTTTCATTTTAGTTAAGTAACTCTATAACATGCTATTTACATTCATCCCAAGATCAAAGCTCACACATATATAGATAGATATATATATATTTTTTTTCTAAATGTTGCTTGTGACGTTCTCATGTCTGATGACTTAATTCTTCTTATTTCTCCGTCTTACCTTTCTTTCTATCTTTAGTCGCAATGTTTAAATCTATAATTTATAGCCGGCACCGATAAAAACGAGACACGGGAGGATTGATTTCTAATAAAACTGTCCCAATGCTTGGGAAATTCTCCAGACCAATATACCATACATTGACTCAACTAACTCATTGGAAATTAAACAAGACTTGCTTGTTTAGTTACTGCAGGGTGTTTACTATTACTAAGCTCTTTTCCATTGTCTATTTAGTTCTTGGGAATCATTAGACTTTCAATTTCTTGCTGTATTTATTCTAAAGAATGTATGTATTATTTTTAATTTTTTAATATAAACAAATACCTTTCCACTTTTTTTTAATCCAGGCCTATAGGGCTATACTGTTTTTTTTAACACTCACACTTTTTCTCATTCACACTCACATTCACAGACACACATACACACAGTCTTTTCACATATAAGACTTTTTACGATAACCGTTATTATTAATATATATTTATTGGGGTCCAGGCATTTCTATTTAAGCCATCTGGTATCCAAATGGCTTAAATAAAATCATTGGACTGCCTGGGGTCCGAACCCGCTGACTTTTGGTATACGAGGTTAGCACGCTAACCCCTACACCAAGCCCCGAGGGCCGGGCTATACTTTAAACAAATAAAAAAATTTCAATAATGGATTATTCCAAATATGGATTATACTACCCTGAAAATTATTTCGGAGTCGGGCATAAAATTTGGCCATTTTTGAATTAGTGTTTTGAGATTTAATTAAACCAAAAATGCAAGTTTTCTGGTGCATTTTGGTGTAAAGAACTAATAACACCAATAAATTTAGGTCAAAACGTCTTATTCTGGGAGTTTTATTGAACCTGGTCCAAATTTGGCTGATATCTCCCTCGTTTCATTGTAATCCCATCACAGCCACAACTACAAGCAACATTATTTTTAATCAGTAAAAAGGTTTTCATTTGTATCATTTCTGATGCTAGTATTTAATTTATTTAGCATCATTTTGGATACTAAATCCATTATACTTTAACAACTTACAATACATTTAATTATATAGCCATTATCGATGCCTTCCGGCTGACTTTCAACAACTTTGTCCTTGTGCCACCCTTCCAAGGTTCAACATTGTTTGGCCTTGCTTGACACACATAATTGGATAGTTGATACTCTTCACTCACTCTGCCGATTTTCCAATATGAATTCTTGCTTCGTTCTATCCGAATTCACTATAATCCATTTTGCAAATTTCAAAAATTTAATTAAGCCAAATTACTTACTAGGATCTAGGATAACAAAAAAATTGATCTATTAATAATTATATCGATTGATGAAAGCCTAAAATAGCATTTCATTCGATCTTTTTTAAGGTGATTTTATCCGTCTTTCAACAGGCTAAGCTAGAGATAATTATTTAAAAAAAAAATATCAATATTACAATTTAGCCTACCTTAAGTAAATTTTTTATTTCTATTTCTCCTCTTTTCTTTTTACTATTAATTTTTTTCTATATTGTCTTTCCCTTTATGCTCCTTAAGCCATTTAGGGGTTTATGGAATATATTTATTTAAATTATGTTGAAAAGATCACCAGATGGGAATATTCCATATGCTGGACCCCCCATCCGAGATTCCGCCGTGCTTAACAATGCTTCAATGCAACGATCTTGGTGATTGTTGCTCTACACTGTTGCCAGGGCTTTTCTATTTATTATAAACAACATTTTCGACGTAGAGGTTAGCGTGCTAACCTCGTATCAAACGTCGGGGTTCGGACCCCAGGCAGTCCGATGATTTTATTTAAGCCACTTGGATACCAAATAGCTTAAATAAATGGATGGACCCCAAATAAATATATATTATATAAATACGAGTATCGTTTAAAGTCTTAAATGGCCTAAGTTGCCGAAAAGACGTATGTATGTGTGTGTGTGTGTGTGAATGAGAAAAAGTGTGAGTGTTTAAAAAAAAAATTCAATTTACCTTATGGTAAAATCTTTTATTAGTTTTTTTATTAAAATAATATTTCAGTATTATCCTTTGGTTCGTTTTCTAAATTATTTTAATGTAAATAAATATAATAGTAATAATAATTTATTTTAATACATCTGGCCTCATTTGAATAAAATAAAATATGAGACGCTTATCTGGGCAGAGCATAAAATGGTTGTAAATAATTGACTAAATTTAAACCAGTGTAGACATGGGCACGTAAATTAGCGGAAAATCCTTTAATTTATTCAGCCCTAATTATACTATTTAAAATTTAGTTAAAAGTACATTTCCAATTGACAAATAAGATTTAGTTTGTTTATTACACCTCATGGGTAATCTTGAGAAGTCTAATCTTTTTCTGAATATAGGCCTACCATACAGGCTATGAAGGCCTTTTAAATTTAATATTAGCTAAATTAAAAATTCTTTTAATAAGAGGGTAGAAGTGAGAGATGCAGCTAAGTTTATTTCTTTATCCTCAGAGCTGGCGAAAAGTCATTATGATAGTGTCATAGTGGATTTTATACATTGTTGCTTCATAATGACTTTTCGCCAGGTCTGAGGATAGTTCAAACACGGAACCGAAACGTCAGCATCTCTCATTTCTACCCTCTTATTAATATGACAACACAGCTATAAATTGTTTTTTGTTAAAAATTTAGACACTTCCTTTGAAACAGCTATGAATAGTTTGTTTTCTATAGGTCTATAGTTGAATTCTCTCTTCAGTCATTAGTGACAGACTTGATACGCTGTGGTTACTCTGATGTGTAACTTTCATGGGAATAATACGGAGGTGGGTTCCCGTTTCCTTCCTCAGGCTTCTCAAATAGATTTGGATAATTTTTTGGCATGAGGTGGATTTGAACTCGAGTTGACTTCAACTGCTTTATCCCAACAAGGCTATTTGAGGCGTTGAATTATTATTTCTTAAATAATCTTACAAGGTTTGATAGTTTCCCATTTTTGGGAGTTATAGTTATATTAATCATAGTATCATAATTATTAATATATGCTATTAGAATTTAAAGTTTTCCAAGATAAAGTGAAAGGGAGGCATTTTAATCTTAAACCTTGGAAAAAAAAAACGAAATAATAAAAAAAAAATAAAAGTAATCAGAATTAAAATACCCGACGAAATTCATTCAATTAGAGCCATTGTACTTAGATAGATAGCTATGTATTTAAAGAATAATTGAAATTCTTTTATTATTAGAATTTCTTTCTTTCTTTCTTCCTCTGAATCTTTTTTCACTTCTTTCATTCGTTTGTATTTGTCTAAACTCTCTTTAATTGGACGATACTTAATTATTAAAAAAAAAAAAAACGAATAACAAGGTTAAATAGAGATTTGTTTTAAGGAAAAATAAATAATTAAATTCTTTAAATTGTGAATAGGACTTGCATTATTTTAACTAACATTAAATTAATTGAAGATGCTCATTGAATATTGTGCAAGAGATAGAAAGACATTTCTGATTTGAGGTTTATTTATATTGGAATTGGAATTTATTGTACAGTACCTAGAGCTTCCGATAATAACCTTATTTCTTCCTCCTAGACCTTCTCTAAATTATATTCAAAAATATTCTTATTTTTTTTTTCCATTCACACTCACTTTCACATACACATACATACACACAGTCTTTTCGGCAACTTAGGCCATATAAGACTTTAGTTCCGGAATGACCGAGCTGGAGCTCGGTGGTTTTTTCTTTTGTTAAAATTGGAAAAACTACCGGTATATATATTATACCTCAGTAAAGTACTAATACTTGAAGTTATCCCAAAGATAAAACCTAGCTTAATTTCATATTGTTATTTAAAATTTGAAATAAATCAGATTGAATTTTTGAGAAAATTTGAAATTTGAAGTCCTTCGTTTATGTAATTATGATAAATTTATGTAATGACAGATGTTTGGAACATAGTTATTTTAAAAGAGTGTTAAATTTGTGTAAAAATTCTATGTTTTCAAATGGTTCGTCGTTGTTTGTTATAACTGATAAGAAGCTAAAAATTTTTTTTTTTTTTTTATTAATGGCGAAATTGCGGGCACAATGGCCAGTACGTGGCTATTATGTATATCCAGAGCCAAGGATGTGACTTGTGGGCCCATGAATTGTGTGCTGGTATAGGCGAAGAGGACACTGAGTATTTGTGCGAAAACTGCTCTTAAACTTTGTTAAAAATGTATTTTTCCCCACATTTCTTTTTCAGTAGGCTAGCAGACCTACATATTTTTGACGAAAAGCAGCTCTTGTATTCAAAATATGTAAAATTCTGTTTTGTTAATTCAAATATGGTAATATTTTGAAAAAATTGAAGGATCCATTATTTGAGGACATTCCTTTCACACAAGTTAGTCCAAACATATTCTTACATGAACTCCAATAATTAATGTATATATTCTATGATTCGAAAGTTTCTACAACGATTGCAAGTCAACGCAAAAAATCAGAAAAGGCCTGGCCGTTATGCCCGTCCTTCCCCTACTTTTAGTTCAGGCAGCACGGTACAGTGCATTTAGATTCATTTTTTTTTTTTTTTAAATTTATTTACTGCCAGTTTCAAAATTGATACAACATTATTATTTTTAAAAGCACTCACTCTCACATTCACACACACATACACACAGTCTTGTTGAACAAAAACCATTCATTAATTTATTCAAACTCTCATCCCTTCAAAGGAAAGTTTATCAATCTATTTAAAATATTGTTTAACTGCATTCTTTTCCTTATAGTACCTTACTATAGTCTAATTCTTTGAATGTTATTTACACTTTCCTTCCTTTTTTGTTTTCCCCTATTAATCGATAAGAGCCGTGTTCTCTCTTATGTTCTTTGTCCATTTATTATTATATATTTATTTATTTTTCTTGTGAATACCTGATTTTGATCACGGCAGAGAGTGAAAGAGACACGCAATTGCAATAAACTAATTTATATTATGACATAGTTTTTTTTTTTTTTTTTTTTTAGAATAATATGCTCCGTATTTCAAGAAAATATTATAACTCTACTGTAAAATATTATTTTAACGCCATACAAATTTTCCATCTAAATAGTATGTTGTGTCAGACGGAGTAATAATATTATATTTAAATAATACAAACCAAATAAACCGTGATAGAAAATATAAAAATACAAAATGATTATTACTCTCTCACGCTATTTCTCAAAATTTAACACAGGAAATATTTAGTAGATTTTGTTAATTATTAGAAGTTATTTTTTTTTTTTATTTTACTATCCATTAAATTTAGTTATTCTCTTAATAATCAAATATACCAGTATAATCGTTCAATTCCCAGAGGATCCATTTGATGAAATAACATAATTATATGTTAGAAATTTGTTGTTTACTTTTGTAATAGTGATAATCGATATCATAGACGTACCCAGAAATTTAAAATGGATAGGAGGGTTCTGGAACTCTAACAAGGAAAATCATAGGACAAAAACTTTAACTCTGTTACTTAATATTTGAACTAAATTTCAAAAGATTTGATTCAGGGGATGCTGAGAAAATGGTAGTTTCAATTTTTTTTTACCTCCTCTTGCAGACCGATTTATTCTTAATTTTAATATCTTCTTAGATTCTTTTATGACTATCTTTGATATATATAATTCGCTAATGTCCGTCTGTCTGTCTGTCACGATCTATTTGGGCAACTTCCCGCCGAGGGCGGGCGGCGCAGCTAGTCTATATCTAAAGTTTCATTCTTATTCAATGAGTATACCATAGTGATTTCAGTTAAAATACTGTATTAATAAATTTAAAAAAAATAAATTTTTTTAAGTTCTTTTGACTTGAATCATAAAATATTTTTACTTTTTTAAATACTTTTTTGTTGCCCAAATTTTATTAGGAAGAATTTTTTATTTTAAAAATTTTATATAAGCCTATGTATACATATCGACTGTATTTTTTATATTTCTTCTATCGCCTTGATTCACGCTCCAAGGGGGTTTGGAACCCAAAATAAGGCAGTGGCAACTAATAAAAAATTTTAGGAATTTATTTTTTTTTTTTTAATATCTCAATTTGTTAAAAAAAGGAAATTAAATTTGGATTATTTATATTAACACAATATAACGTTTCGGCCACTCGTTCTGTGACCTTCTTCAGGTACAATTCAGATAAAAGAGTCAATCAAATGAACTTGAAATATTTAAGGTGAAATTTTTGTGTTAGAAATGTTTTCATTATTTTAATATAATTTATTTTTATAGACTTTCTTTCTTGTTTAGTTAGAGACATTTCAAATAAATGCTTTGACAATTAGTGAGATAGATCCTTTCTTTATTCAGTTCTTGGGTTATTTGCATTTAAACATTGTCAAAGAAAATGTCTTGGCAACTTGTTAATTAGATTAGCATTAATTTAGTGTTACATTACATCTTATTTAATATTTGTGTTTGTTTTTATTTAATTTCCTCTTTTATTATGAATTAATTTCCCTAATTCTTTAGTTATTTTTCTTCTTACCTTCCCTATTTTTATTAATGAATTAAAAAAATTGTGTTCTTTCTACACTATATCCACTAGCCATTTGGTATCCAAATGGCTTAAATAAAATCATTGGACTGCCTGGGGTCGGAACCCGCGACGTTTAGTATAGAAGGCAGGCACGCTACCAACTACACCAAGCCCGAGGGCTAATATTGTCGATTATTTATCAAATAAATTTATAATTAATTATAATATTTTCCAAGTTAAATTCCTTTAAATTTATTTATTATTATTTTTTTTTTGAGATATTTATTTTGCCATTTCAACTTTCTTTCCTTACTATTTATTTTTATTTCCCTCCATTTTCTGGTTTAAACTTTGTATATCTAAATAATGTATAAAAACTTGTATTGATTGAATCCAAGAATCCATGATAAAATAAAGTTTGCGGATTTTCATATACATACAGCTGCGATAAAATATTTTTAGAAAACAAGAAAAAAAAATATTCAAAATATTCTTAAGTTGTATAGATCATAAAAAACTTTTATAGGACGAAGTTGCTTCTAAAAATGGAATCTCCCCCCCCCCCCTTATACTATCAAAAAGAGTTTGCTATTATTTAAACTTGTTTTAAAGAGATAAAAATTAAAATATCGGACATAAAAATCACACTTGTTTTAATTTTCGTTATAATAAATAAAAAATTTGATTTATGCCTTTTTAAATTTAAATAGTCTCTATATATAGTCTGTAGGTATATACACAACATATACATTTCAACTTTTAAGTTATTCGAAGTTTTAAATACCAAGATAAAAAGTGTAAATTTAAAATTTATTTTATCTAATCATAATATATTTTATACTAATAATATTTTTCTGTGGAGATAAGGTGCGCGTCTCGAGGTGCTAATTTTGAGTTTTCAACGGCCACAATTTTGAAGCTATCGACTTGAAATTTTTTAAAATTAAAGCTATTGAAAATATCTACAACTTTTAGAAGCCCTTTTTTTAATTTTCGAAAAATTTTTTTTTTAGATTAACCACATTAAATTAAAGATATTTTTAAAAAATTGGGTCTATATCTTAAAGATAATTAAATTAATAATCATTGTGCTAAAAAATAATTAATTTTTTGCCTTTAATTAATTAGCTAGAAACTTTCAAATGAAATTGAATAAAACACTTGTTTCCCTACGGGGAGAACTAACGCCATCTCTTGCCGTCTAGAGTAACCAGCTGCTCATTCGGCTAATAACGGCTTTTCTAGATGGGCACCTTAAATTTAATAAATGCTAAACTATTTAGAGCCACAGAAATTAACAAATTTCAAAAATATGGTAACATTTTGATATGCAGATCTAAATTAAATTTTTTCGATATTTTCAGGTGTTTCTTATTTTTGGTAGCTTTGTATTTTGGCAACACAAGAATTAACTTTGTGCTCATATTGGTATTTTACGTGAAAATCATATTTTGATAAACATGATTAGGTTTAAAGTTGCTCGAGTATTTTGTATACTTTGTGTATTTCTTTTTAAATAATGGAGAACCTAGCACGAAAAAAAACTCTGAGATTATAACGCTACTTCCTAATACAAATAATTCCCATAGACAAGTGAATCTATTTCTATGTATCATCATCAGATAGTTTTTTAGACTAATCCAGATTGGCAGACGATTGTAATATAAATTAAAATTTGATATACAGTAGCTTATTTGTTTCAAAAGTTTTATTAATTAAAAATTAACACTTGATACGTATTTCAACAATTACTTATCATCATCAGAAGTGATTAGAGTACAGAAATAATCACTTCTGATGATGACAAGTAATTGTTGAAATACGTATCAAGTGTTAATTTTTATTTAATAAAACCTTTGAAACAATTAACCTAGTGTTTAATTTGTATATTTAATTTTAATTTACAAAATGTTTCAACAAGAATCATGCGTCGAAATCTGTAATATAGCAGAAATTCAATCCAAGGTCCGTCAGTTTTCTTTGATACAAATTTCGCTTTTTATTTAATTCATCTCTGTGTTCCTTGTTCTTATTCTTTGTCTCGGATCCGTTATTATCCAGGTTTCACTTCTATATTGTTCAACCAGATTAATAATGGAAATATATCATTGATTCGATTAGAAAAGAAGCAAGAAGAATTCTCACATAAAAAAAAGAAACACAATACATTACTATTAATAATACATATGATATGTCTACGATGAGAAATTCTTGGCCTCATAAAAACATTCCAGGCCTCAACCTTTGTAAGGTGAAATGTCAAATTCATATTGATATGTACCGTATATATTATATTTACCAAAATACATGCTCCTGAAGCTATTTATTAGCAAATAATACTGAGAGATGAGAAAATTCATTTCTAAGCCATAGAAAATTTACTAGGTATAATAAAGACATCACTGCTGGTAATTATTATTACTACGGGAAGCTTAACAAATCTAAATAATAGCTTTAGAAGAAGAAGGAATTATTACAAAATGATAATAAATATGATTTATTCTTCACACTGTCCATTCATATAAAATTTAAAGTTTGACAGTGTAAATTTATCGCGATCAAATTAATATAATTTCTTTGCCTTATGGCTACATTCCTTTTGGATTCCATTTCAAATTTATTAGTTTGATGCCTGAGGATGACATCACCTTTTGCGCCTACACGTGTCAGCTTCCGTCTCTCTGGACCACCATTGAGAAGTCGGAAACTGTCCTAGAGTGGCCGAAAAATAATTTATGAGACACTTAATAGACAAGTATGATGCAAATTGGTAGTGGAGTAGTGTTGAGTACCCTGTGCCACACCCAGACTTGTGCCCTACCCACACAACCCACGGGATCCGCACCCGCGAGATCACCTTGAAGATCCCGGAGAGTTTTATTTTGATGGTGAGAGAGAGAGGATGGGCTGGTCATAATTGCCAATTTCACGCTCCACGTGACGAGTCTTGGCTAATATTTCCATTCTTATGACTCTTTTTATGTCCCAAGTTTAAACAAGAAGAGGTGCTAAAAGTCCTATTGGCCATGTTCCTCTCTTATTAAATTACAATAAATGTGTCGTTCATCTAATTTATCGTCTTGTAATATTATTTTTAAATTAACCATTAATATTCATTACTCTCTTTTACTTAAGTGAAGCCTTTATTTACTTTTCAAAATGTTCTTAAGAGCAAAAAAATAAGCTGTAAAGGAGTTATTTATTTTGGTAATTTGTTCATGTTACATATTTTTTTTTTTTACCAACTTAAAAAACTTTATCTTTTCTTCTTTCACTTTTAAAATATACTTAAAAAATTATAGTGCCATTGACCCTTTCTTGTAAGCCGAGGGTTAGATGTGTTGACATATTATGTCAATGTTGATTGGTTAAAGTTAAAGGGAGTGGGTTCGGACCTCAGGCAGTCCGACGGATAATTATTTAAATCTTTTGGATACCAAATAGCGTTAATAAATATGCCTAGATAATTTGTATCGTACTTTATATATTGTATATATTTTGCCTAAGATGCCGAAAAAACTTGAAAAAATTAACAGTTGATTATTATGATCGTATCATATTTATTATTTCATTTTTTCTCTTATCGCCTGATTAGACTGAAAAAAGCAGCCACCGTAAGGCCTAATGAATTAAAAAAAAAAAATTATTAGAAAAAATTTTGACTATTAATAAAAAGAAATATTTCTATTAAGAGATTTAAATTTCAACCTTGAAATAGAAACGCCTGGCCCAGCGGCATTACGCACAACGCCCAATCAAAATCTCTTTTGCACTAAATATCTCGTCAGCATGGAATTCTTTTCACAAATTATTTCCAAAAAGGGAGAACAGCCAAATGGACTACACTTTAATTAATTATTGTATTTAATCTATTTTTTAATTTTCTCTAATTTTTTAATAGGTTATTCGGGGGTACTTTTAAAGTCTTTGGGCTCGAGAACCCTCTGCTAACTTGGAGGCGGGGGCGGGGGCAAAAACCTCAAAAACTTTGAACTTTTTTTTTTAGCTTTTCGCTTATATATTTCCCAGCTACCACTCCCCCCCCCCTATTTTTCATTATATCGACTGTGTTAGTCTTTATAATTATTACTTTTTTTTTTATAGTAGGCTATTAGCGTGAAGACCATAAAGAAATACTTGATCTCACTATTGCAAAGGCAAATTTTTCTATTTGTTTATATTAAAATTGAATTTTATTATTCCTCTGCTCAGGCCCATAGTCGGGGGGGGGGGATTTTGGGACTTCAGGCTCCCCCCCCCCAAAATCTTTTTGTGAAATTTTCTTATGTTTAATATCTTATTATATAGAGATTTGGTATCCAAATGGCTTAAATAAAATCATTGAATTGCTTGGGATCCGAACCCTCGACCCTTGGTATACAAGGCAGGCGGGCTATCAACTACGCCAAGTCCGATGGCGTTATTTTATTTTGTTCTTACAAACAAACGTAGAATTCTTATCACTTTTAATTATTTTTGCAATCATCTACGATCTGAATCTCAAATTCTATAAGAAGGGCACAATTCCTAATGGATTATTAATGCACTAACTAATAAAAAGATTTTTTTTTCATCGTCATTGATCGATCACTCCGGATATTTCAATGTTTCAGTCCATTTCACGGCAAAAACTTAAATATAAATACTATATAGCTATATATATATAGTACATATAAAGGATTTTGCTTTGTACTTGGACTCGCTCACGCGTAATAATAATAAATATTAAGACAAAAAGAACGTGGTAAAAAAAAAGATAGAATAAAAAAAAAAGAAGAGAGGGTGGAGAAAAGAAATATAAAATAAAAATTCATTGGGCGAAACAGATAAATGACTCCGGCGTTGTTGTTAGATCATAAAGGTGGTGGCTTCTCTGCTGAATAAAAGCTTAGCCAAGTATTTATTTATTTATCTCTACTCTCTCTTCTTCTCTCATAAAAATTAATTATTATTCTCTACTATTAAATTATAATAAATTTCTAGATTTTTTTTTTAGCAAAAATAAAATATAGTTTCTAGAATATGAAAATAAGTGTCTCCCCGGGAGGGGGGAGGAAATCACCCGTTCCCCCCATCAAAATTCCGATTTTTTTTTGTAAAAGAAATTAAATATTTGAATTTTAAATTCATTAAGTAATTATTTTGATATAAAAGGAGAGGTTTTTAAACTTGTGTAGTTTCCGGCCCCCCTATTGAACCTGAACCTTTTTTCTCTCCGACATCTATACAAATAATACAAATACTTTTTAAACTATAATACATAAATATATATAATTTTTTAACTAGAATTGTTTCGTCTATCCCAGCAAACACTTCGCGGTTACTTGGGGGACACAATACAAGAACCCGTGTACTAATGCCCAATTGCACCGTCCAATTTAAGTATGACTTAAAAATAAGTATCAACAACAAAAATCCAACAAGAAAAATCCAGTTTTGAGAAAAATGAGCTTAAAGTTTGTTTGGTCCCTTTTCTCTTATCTAACCTTTGTCTTGTTTTTTCAATATTTTATATATAAAATACATTGATTCTGATGAATCGAATATTTCATCATTTAAGATAAAAAAACTAGAGAATCGGAATCGGTAATAAAAAAAAAATCGATTTTTTTGAAATTTTTTTAGTAAATCGGCTCTCCTGAAAATTTATCCAAATGAAAAATTTGGTACATTTTCATGTGAATGGTCATAAATGTTGTATTCCATGTTTTTTTTTATTTGTTGAATGTCTTTTTCGGCATCTAACAATTGTAAGACCATTTAGACTCGGAATCGTATAAAATTTGGCATAATACATACTTATACGTATGCCCCCGGGTTTGGCGTGGTAAGTGGCGCCCCCCCCCTATCCCACACGGCGGGGGTTGGGACCGGGGCAGTGGTGTTTTTTTGGTTTGGATAAGTGGTTAAATAACCACAAAAATATATATTTTTTGGTGGGGGAAAGAATGGTGGGTGGGTGTGGGTGTGTGGGGGGGGAAAAGAAAAAAAAAAAAAAATATTATCTTGATCCTTCAGTCAATGATTTTATGTTTTTTATTCCATTCAAATATTTTTTGATTTTTTTCTTTATAAAAAATTTATCAAAATTGCTATACAAGTTTTTTTTTTTTTTTTTTTTTTTTTGCAAAAATTAATTGTTATCTTATGTTATTTGCCTTTACTCTGGACTGTAGTAAATTATATTAACTACCAATTAATTTATAAAAATAAGGACATAGGGGAAGTATCCTTATTTGGCCACTTAACTAAAATACTGATAACATAATTTTAGAAACAGTGGATTTACTGGAAAAGACTAATACATGCACAAAGTATTCATATACATATTTGAAACGTGAAATAGTTGAATAAAAAATAAAAGAGTTAATTACTTATTTTAAACTTATGTCAGAATGAAAAATCTGAGAGCATTTGCCTAGGTTGGACCAGTGTATTCCTAAATTGGACCGTCTATATTAAATAGCAACAAGAAAGAATAAAATCTCCAACTTGATGTTTTCCTTTAAGAACAAGAACCTTTTTGCGGTTTGTGAACAGTAGAGAGCCCAGTTTCGTCAATATTGTAGATAGACAATACATCCATATTGTTTTTGTCTACTACTGATTTCGTTTCTTAAAAATCGCCAACTCTTTGTTTAAAACCAGATGGTCTGGAACAGAAGTTGGTTCCGGTGATCGTAACCTTGGTTGATGATGGAGGGCAATAAAATTGTAATACCATTTATCTCCAGCGGATTTTGTTATCATTGTTGAAGCGGTTTCAAGACAGTTGTTCTCTTCTGCTACTTGGTATGCAAGAATTTTTAACTCTGCACGTGTTATCCCAAAGAAGATTTCTTCTAGTTTGAGGACATGAGCCACTATATCATTTTCAATTTCATCCGGTAAATCATTTAGGCGTCCAAGAATTTTTTTGTGTTCCGTCGCATGTAAATTCTTACCATCTAATCTCCTTTTCAACGTAGCTTTGGGCACACCATAACATTTAGCTACAGCATTTAAACCCATGTCACCATTTCTGTAACTTGTAATCGCCCTATCCATTTCTTCTTCTGTCCAATGTCCATATTTTCCACGACTCGCTATCTGAAACGGGATTCAATAATATTTTCTTAAATTGAACCACCATCGAATGTGGTCAAATTTAGGCAAACCGATGTGGTCCAATTTAAGTAAATGCGCAATTTTGGATTCTGTGTATGACAGTCAAACAAAAATAATGCTATCACAATAAATTTGCGTCGTTCTTATTGGTAAAAATACGTGTAACATTAATATATTAAATTAGTTTTAACCTCGAGTATGGATGCTGGTGTAGCTTCTAGGTAACAGGCTTGGAAAATAACATGAAACTGCCACACACACACAAAACACAGTTTGTACACAGAAGATGCGCTAAACACGATGAGACTCGGAGCTGTACTGAATGGTGTCCTGTACACCATACCCCGTCGCTAGGAGCTTTGAACCACTTACCAAACAGTCACAACCAACATGGTCCAATCTAGGCAGTGGTCCATTCTAGGCGCATTTCCCTACTTTAAAAGAGCTTCAGATGTCTAAAAAGAACTTGAAAAAAAAAAAAAAAGATTCTATGATTTCTAAGAGAATTTGATTTTCGGTTTAACTGTAGTATATTTGTAAAAATTAACGTTTCGGCCACTCATTCTGTGGCCTTCTTCAGGTACAATTCAGCTAATTTTTTTTTTTTTTTTTGTAATCTTAGCTGAATTGTTTCTGAAGAAAACCACATAATTAGTGGCCGAAAAGTTGTAATTTTTACAAATTAACCACACTTAAACCGAAAATCAAATTTAAAGGACGTGGACATTTCAACCTCTACTGCAAGCCTTCATCGTCCACACTAAACGCCTGCAGCAGCGGCTGATACATTCCCGCCTAACAGTGAATAGAGACGATATAATTGGCCGAAAGAAAAAATGAATAAATATTTACTCCATACAATTAAATAATAAATTTACAAAGTTAGAAGTTAGCTGCCCTGTTTCTTGGCTCTTGTGTAGTTCCCAAGTTGCATTTGTTTTTATCTTAAATTAAATAGTTCCATTTTCATTTCTATAATTTACCATTAGAGACTTGGACAAGATCTGGCCAAATGTTGGATAACTTGGCCTATATTTCATTGAACATACTCATGTTGGTTATGTTCTCTTACCTCTATCTCTCTCTCTCTCTCTCTAAGCAAATTGTAATGTTTAGTATAACTATACTAACTCGGGTCTATTCTAATTTTTAATGAAATCGTTAAATCTCTTTTTGTTTTGCAATTATTTTCTGTTAACTATGAGTTTGTTCTTTGGCAAAGAAAGTAAAAAAAAAAAAAACAACACAAAAACAAAAAAATAAAAAAAAAAAAACCGTTGACACATGTTTAGTTGCATAGTCTATGTTTTAGTTGTTGCGGCTTCAAACAAAAGTACGTGACCAGACTAAATACATGATTATACTAATTAAATTCTATGAACCTTGATTCGGTTACAAAACTCTCCTAAGTTTTAACTATTAAATTACTTACAATAACAAAAAAATAAAAATAAAAAATTAGAGTGGAGTTTTGCCTTTTATTTTTTGTTCTCTTTAAAGTAATGTTGAAAATTTAACATTTTTTTAAATAAAATTACTGATTTTATCATCTACGAGATTTTTATAGAGGGTAAAGGCTACAGTGATTGGCCCCTACGACTTTAAACCAATAAAATAAGAAATATAATGAATAAATAAGTTTTGAAAAAACTTGTAAATAACGTGGGATTTATGTTTGTTCTGTTAGCAACATCATTTTGAATTTTATAAAACGTATTTTAGCTGAAAAAAAATAAATTTTGTGTGACAAATCATCTTTCTAATAAAAAAATAAAGAAAATGCTTAGAAAGATATGCCATATATTTAGCTTTATAATCCCAAATTAAGAGCTCTATTAAGAAAATAATAATCATTTTTTACTTTCTCTAATCCTATATATGAAATATATATAGAGAGAAAGTATTGGATTCATGTCAAAAATTCGATGTCGAGATTTTGATGGATCTTCACGTTTTGAGGTCCCCTGAATCCAAAAAAGTGGTTTTCGCGACATGGTCTTGTGTGTGTGTGTGTGTGTGTGTCTGTCTGTCTGTGTGTCTGTGAACAAAATATCTCAAGAACGAAAAGAGCTAGGAGGTTGAAATTTTATATTTAAGTTAGGCACCCTCATGGGACGTGACACGAAGCTTTTGAACAAAATCGGCCCAAAAGTACTAGTACTTTACTGATGTAGTTTTTCAGTTTTTTTCGATTTTCTCAAAATTTGCTCCAACGATTTTTTTTAAAATTCAAAAAATCAATTATTTTTTATATTCTCTTTAAAATGTATATTCTCATTTTGTGATTGAAATCTTCTGAAGACCACTTTACTCTTGTACTCCATAGAAAAGATAGGAGAAATGGTTGCCATGGTAACAAAATATAAATATTTTTCCACACTTATAAATTTTACATCTTGAAAATCGAATGTACCCTACTGTCGGAAACTAAATACATGTCGACACAAAAAATCTGGTGTGACAAGCACAGTACACAACTTTCGATTACCGAAGGTAAGAGAAAGTTGTGTGCTGTGCGCCAGTCACACCAGATTTTTCTACATTCGAGAGATGAGTTCTTAAGACTATAATTTTTCGGTTATGGAGAGAGCCGAGATCGTTTACCGGCTATAACACTCTATTTTTTTTTGGAATTAATACAATAAATATACCTAATTAAACACTTAATTAAAAATCTGGTGTGACTGGCGCATAGCACACAACTTTCTCTTACCTTCGGTAATCGAAAGTTGTGTTCTGTGCTTGTCACACCAGATTTTTCGTGTCGACATGTATTTAGTTTCCGACAGTAGAGTACAATTGAATTCAAGATGTAAAATTTATAAGTATGGGAAAATATTTATATTTTGTTACCATGGCAACCATTTCTTCTATCTTTTCTATGAAGTACAAGAGTAAAGTGTGCTTCAAACAATTTTGAGGGCAAAACGAGAATATACATTTAAAAGAGTATCTAAAAAATAATTGATTTTTTGAATTTTAATCAAAATCGTTAGAGCGAATTTTGAGAAAAATCGAAAAAAACTGAAAAAGTACACCAGTAAAGTACTAGTAACCTTTGGCCGATTTTGATTAAAAGCTTATTTTTCCGGTCCCAGGGGGTGTTTAACTTAAATATAAAATTTCAACCTCCTAGCTCAATTCCTTCATGCTTAAAATTGAACACACACCCACCCACCCACCCACACCCCCACCCACCCACACACACACCCACCCACAGACAGACCATGTCGCGAAAACCACTTTTTTGGATTCAGGGGACCTCAAAACGTGTATATCCATCAAAATCTCGACATCGAATTTTTGACATGAATCCAATACTTTCTCTCTATATATATATTACATATATACATAGGTAAGAGAAAGTAAAAATTTGTTCTTTTACCTCACTAATAATGAAAAAATCTGGTGTGACCGGTCGCACAGCACACAGCTTTCTCTTGCCTTCGTTTTGTTCTGTGCTTGTCACACCAGATTTTTTTGTCGACATATATTTAGTTTCCGACAGTACGGTGTATTCCAATTTCAAGATGTAAAATGTATAAGAATGAGGAAATATTTATATTTTGTCTAGTTGTTTCTTGATGGCTGGATATTATGATATGAGGATGCGTTACAAGGGCAGCCAAGGCGAAAAATAAAACAAAAATCTATTTTTTGTCGACGTTTCGAGTGCCCATCGCACTCTTCATCAGGACAAAAATGACCTCGAAATACTAGAGTCTTCAAGTAAATATAAATTGGTTAAAACGTTGCTACACTGCCATGTCAAATAACTTGACGAATTGACATCATTTTTGTCCTGATGAAGAGTGCGATCGGCACTCGAAACGTCGACAAAAAAATCTGGTGTGACTGGCGCACAGCACACAACTTTCTCTTACCCTTCGGTAAGAGAAAGTTGCGCACTGTGCTGGTCACACCAGATTTTTTTGTGTCGAGATATATTTAGTTTCCGATAGCACCTTAGTTTCAAACTTGGATTTTAAATGTTGACTGCTTGAAATAAACTATGGTTATTTTTCAAAATTTTAATCTCATATTTGGACATTTTATACACAATATAGAATCGTAAATAAATACAAAATTTCATAAGAATTGGAAAAAAAAAAATTTTAAATGCCTAAAAAGTTTCAAAGGGGACCCCTTTTGAATCGAAATTAACATACAAATCCCTATAGGAAATTAACATTAGGCCTATGAGAGAAGGCGGAGAGACAGGCGATAATGTTTGCAAGTGAGAGAGAGAGAGATATATATATGTTTTCTCCTAAGCAATTAAAGACACAAATAAATGGGAATTTAAATAATAATTGATTTTTAATCTAATAAAAAGAAAAAGATTTAAATTCCGTTACCATGGCAACCATTTCTATCTTTCCTATGAAGAACAAGAGTAAAGTGGTCTCCAGAAGATTTCAACGGCAAAATGAGAATATACATTTTAAAGAGCATCTAAAAAATAATTGATTTTTGAATTTAAAAAAAAAAATCCTTGGAGGGAATTTTGAGAAAATCGAAAAAAACTGAAAAAGTACATCAGTAAAGTACTAGTACTTTTTGGCCGATTTTGTTCAAAAGCTTATTTTGAGCGTGTGGGAAGGTACCTAAGTTAAATATAAAATTTCAATCCGGTAGCTCAATTCCTTCATGCTAAAAGAACAAGAGTAAAGTGGTCTCCAGAAGATTTCAACGGCAAAATGAGAATATACATTTTAAAGAGCATCTAAAAAATAATTGATTTTTGAATTTTAAAAAAAATCCTTGGAGGGAATTTTGAGAAAATCGAAAAAAACTGAAAAAGTACATCAGTAAAGTACTAGTACTTTTTGGCCGATTTTGTTCAAAAGCTTATTTTGAGCGTGTGGGAAGGTACCTAAGTTAAATATAAAATTTCAATCCGGTAGCTCAATTCCTTCATGCTAAAAATCTGTCCACACATACATACACACACACAGACCAATTTGCGGGACCCACTTTTTTGGACTCAGGGGACCTCAAAACATGTATATCCATCAAAATCTCGACATCGAATTTTTGACATGATCGCAATACTTTCTCTCTCTATATATTTCATATATAGGGTACGAGAAAGTAAAATAGATTTTTGTTTTATTTTTCGCCTTGGCTGCCCTTGTAACGCATGCTCATATTTATATTTTGTTACCATGGCAACCATTTCTCCTATCTTTCCTTTGAAGTACAAGAGTAAAGTGGGCTTCATAAGATTTTCACTGGCAAAATGAGAATATATTTTTTAAAGAGCATCTAAATTGATTTTTGAATTTTAAACAAAATCGCTGGAGCGAATTTTGAGAAAATAAAAAAAAAAACTGAAAAAGTGCATCAGTAAAGTACTAATACTCTTTGGTCGATTTTGTTCAAAAGCTTCGTGTCACGTGCCAGGAGGGTGCCCAACTTAAATATCAAATTTCAACCTCATAGCTCTTTTCGTTCTTGAGATATTTTGTTCGCTAACCCCTAATCCAAGGCCCGAGGGCTTATAAAGAATTCCAAAGATAGAAGCTAAAAATCAATTAACTGACATTCTATTAAATAATAAGTATTTTCGGCCATCAAATTTCTAGCAAAAAATAGACAAATTGATCCAAAAATTTTTTATTTAACTCTAGTCGACAGTTTCGGGGGCTATGCCTAAAGGATCTTTAGGTCGATATTAATCTCACTTTTCCTATTATAATAATAATTAATATAAAGCCCACATGTCCAATGCACTTGAAGTATAGAATAAAAAAAAAAAAATTACTTTCGAAATCTCTTTGTTTCTCAAACTACACCGTACTAGCTAATAATACTTGAAAGTTTGCCGACCTTTGGCTTAGGCCCTCATCATAGCCAGTTGGGAGTTAAATATAGTAGAGCAAGCATTACAGAGTTATCCAATCAAGGGCAGCTGAAGGAGGGATCTCATTGGATAACATTGTTGTTAGGTCCTCTCCCTCACCGCCAAATACATGTTACAATATACTATAACGCCTAAATGATCCATAAACCTCAAACCAATCCATTCACATCAACGGCTACATTCATTGATTCATTTCTATTCAACTTGTCATAGGTATACTACTATTAAAATTTTATCTGGTGGGACTGGTCGCACAGCGGATATCGTAAAAGTCTTATATGGCCTGAGTTGCCGAAAATATTGTGTGAATGTGTGTGTGAGTGTGAATGAGAAAAAAGTGTGAGTGTTTAAAAAAAAAAAAAAAAAATGGAAAAATATTTACATTTTGTAACCATGACGACCATTTTTCCTATCTTTCCTATGAAGTACAAGAGTAAAGTGGTCTTCAAACAATTTTGAGAGCAAAATGAGAATATACATTTTAAAGAGTATCTAAAAAATAATTGATTTTTGAATTTTAATCAAAATCGTTACAGCGAATTTTGAGAAAATAGAAAAAAAAAACTAAAAAAGTACGGTACATCAGCAAAGTACTACTTTAGATACTCTTTCAAATGTATATTCTCATTTTTTTTGAAGCACACTTTACTCTTGTAAATTTTATATTTTGAATTCTAATATATCGGCGGAAACTAAATATATGTCTACACAAAAAATCTGGTGTGACAAGCACAGTACAAAACTTACTTAAGGTTGTGTGCTGTGCGACCAGTCACACCAGTTTTTTTTAGGGGTCCTCAAAACGGGTATATCCAACAAAATCTCGAATTCGAATTTTTTCTCTCTCTGTATATTTACATATATAGAGGTAAGAGAAAGTAATAGGCTTAACAAATAACTATTATAATAATTTTGTTGTTGTTAGAATATTATAATGTTTAAAAATATTCAACACCATAAGGGATTAATAGAGCCCCCCCCAAAAAAAAAACCGAGAAAAATATTTAAAAAATTTTTTCGAGGGTGAAAAATTTGGTTCAAAACAAAATTTCGAGGGGGGGGGAATAAATTTAGTTTCTTTAAAAAAGAGAGAAAAATTGTTTGAGATGTTTTTAACTTTTATGTTATTTAAAATTTTTATTAAGTTTTTTATGTTTTTAAGATTTTTCCCATTTTTTAGTTTTTTGGCCAATAATAACGCTTCGTAATCATTATTTTCAGCAACTTTAATAAATTCATATTGCTTTTATTTTATTATAAAAGATTGATGAATATTTAATTGTTTCTAAACAGAATATTTTAATTTTTCCCTTGCAAAGTACAATCAATAGACGTCGCTATTATTCCTCCTTCCTCTCTTTTATAATTAAGTTTTAATTTGACTTCTATTATTCACATTTTAATGACAAGACTTACAAAATGTATAAATAGAAATACCATAAATCTAATAATTTCTGTTTTCCACGATCGTAATAAAGAACACCAAAACCAAAACTATACTTGCGTTTAATAGAAAAAGTTTTTCTTTCTATTTTTTGCATTACCGTTTGCGTGTTTAACAAATTTAATCAAATAGAAAAGTGATAAAATATAATATAAGATAATAATTTGCCTCTAAGAACTTGATTTAGCATTTTTCTTATGCGTTCGTATCCCAAAGATTCGTGTCAAAAATTCGATGTCGAGAGATTTCGACGTTTTGAGGTCGCCTGAGTTCAAAATCTGGTCTCGCCACACTCTCTTCCCTTCGGTAGAGAAGTTGTCCTGTGTCCACCAGTTTTTGTGTCGAGATATATTTAGTTTCCCATAGCCCTTAGTTTCAAACTTGCTTTTAAATGTTGATTGCTTGAAATAAACTATGGTTATTTTTCAAAATTTTAATCTCATATTTGGACATTTTATACACAATATAGATTCGTAAATAAATACAAAATTTCATAAGAATTGGAAAAAAATTTTAAAGCTAAAAAGTTCCAAAGGGGACCCCCTTTTGAATCGAAATTAACATACAAATCCCTATAGGAAATTAACATTGGCCAAATGCGAAGATTAGGTGGAAAGTTTAAAACGCGTAGAAAGAGAGAAGATAGTTTTGTGAGAGAGAGAGATATGTTTTCTCCGAAAAAAAAAATGGGCGTTTAAATAATAATTGATTTTTAATCTAATAAAAGAAAAGTTTAAATTCGGTTACCATGGCAACCATTTATTTTCCTATCTTTCCTATGAAGCACAAGAGAAGTGTGCTTCAAACAATTTTGAGGGCAAAACGAGAATATACATTTGAAAGAGCATCTAAAAAATAATTGATTTTTGAATTTTAATCAAAATCGTTAGAGCGAATTTTGAGAAAATCGAAAAAAACTGAAAAAGTACATCAGTAAAGTACTAGTACTTTTTGGCCGATTTTGATTAAAAGCTTATTTTGTGGCGGGGGTGTTTAACTAAATATAAAATTTCAGCCTCATAGCTCAATTCCTTCATGTTAAAATTGAACACACAAACACACACAACACACAACAAAAAGAAGAAGACCATGTGCGAAAACCACTTTTTTGGATTCAGGGGACCTCAAAACGTGAAGATCCATCAAAATCTCGACATCGAATTTTTGACATGAAACAATACTTTTCTTATATATATATTACTATAATAGGTAGAGAAAGTAAAAGTAGTTTTTGCAAAATGGTCTGTCTGAACAAAATATCTCAAGAACGAAAAGAGCTAGGAGATTGAAATTTTATATTTAAGTAAGTTATCCCCCTCGGATGTGACGCCAAGTTTTTGAACAAAATCAGCCAAAAAGTACTAGTTCTTTACTGATGCACTTTTTTAGTTTTTTCGATTTTCCCAAAATTAATTCATAAATCAACTATTTTTTAGATGCTCTTACCAGAGGTAAGAGAAAGTTGTGTGCTGTGTGACCATCACACCAGATTTAAACTACTGGGCTTTAAACATAATTTGGCACCCTTTTCTAGTTGTGCCGGATAAAGACCAGAAAACTTTTTTTCATATAAAACTGACCCAGCCTACTACATTTCCACTCCATCAGTAAAACTGTCTGACCTACACCCCGAACTCAATATCAAATAAAGCCCATGGGCCTATCTACCCCATATTTTCTCAATTTTTCTTGGGGCAAGGAGCTTTCTGGGGGGAGGGGGCAGGCCCCCCGGCACCTCCCTAGTTACGACCATGAGCAGGCCTATAAATTGTACTTTTTTGTGTTATAAATTTCCAAAATACATTGATAATTAAGTGTTATTTTTATTTGAACAGTTTCAAAATGGTTATACAGTGTAGATTAACCAAGAAGTTTTCAATCTTTATTTGAAAATTGAATAAAATTTGTTAGAAAATTAAATTCTTAATAGAACCAATCGTTAATACTTTCCTTTCTCCCATGGGTGCGTTCTGATTATTATTTCCTTTACCTCCCTTAACTTCTCCCAAGTGACTCATTGATGATGGAAGCGAGGAGGGAGATGATCATACCTCTGATGCCATTTTCACCTTTTTACAATTCACGAATGAATAATTAAAACCAAGTTGATGTCAGAGTGGAGTGGAAGCAACGCCTATGTAATTCGATGTAATATTCACTGTCTCTACATCTAACTTCATCATACTTAATTTTGAATAACAAATTTAATTCAATTATCGTTTGTTTGAATTGGTCTTATTTTTCAATTTTATTTTTTTTTATAAAAGCTTTTGTTTTTTTAACTCTCTTGATGAAAATTGATTTATTTATTTATTTTTTTTAAATATCTCCTGTATATTCTAAAGTGTCTAGAGGCTTTTTCTCCCCAGTATGAGTGAGGGGACTCTATTGGTCTTCAATAATTTACTTTAGGGGTCGTCCCATGGGCGGAGCCAGAGGGAGGCAAGGGGGGCCAATGCTTGTCCTGAAAATTTTTTATCTATTAAAAACAATTATATACTTTTCCAATTGGGAATTTTTTTTTTAATGAACTTATTTATATAAGGAAAATAATTAATTATAATTATATTTAATAAATAATTAATAATCTATGTTTATTTTAATTGCAAACCCCCTCCCCTCTCGTCCTAACGAATGGTTGCCCTCCCCTAACAAGATGTCTGGCTACGCCCATGGGTAGTCCACATATTACCTAACGCCCCCCTCCATGTCACAGTTAGTCACATACAAACAAACCCCCCTACAAATATTATGCCACAAGATAGAAATACCTCCCCCCCCCCTAATAAAATTTCTTAAACAAAATTCATATCACGACTCAAATAATCCACTTCATTTTTCTCGTTTGTAAAAATCATTCGGCCTTTTTTTTTCAAAAAATTTTATAAATTCATCTTTGAATTGTTATGTCACACTTGTTAAAGAAATCCCTGGGTCCCATGTCACAATTAATAAATTTTTGTCCAGACCCCCCCCCCCCCCCTAACGCGTAACGTAATATATGTACGACCCCTTAATAGTAAAAAAAATTCAACACTTTGCTTTAGAAATTTCCCTCTCTCTCACTATTTCACCGGTTAAGATTTTTTTTTTTATTACTTTATACTCCTACGTTCGTAATAATCAAGTTGAGTTTTGCGTAGATTACAATCTCTATAAAATCCAGAAATGGTAGTCACTCCAATCAGGCTTTTTTTTATTAATATCAAGATTAATAATATTAATTATTAATTGAGATTTCGTCATGATAATCTGAAAAATAAAGTCTGCTATCATTTATAAAACGTAAATTTTTTTTCTAAAAAAAAAAAATCTAATTTAAAAAAGAATATTAATTAAAATATGAATCCAATTTAGCAGCAGATTAATTTTACTTTCAAGTCATTAATCACAAAATATACACATTTCAAGCTCTCGCCTACCCCCCCCCCCCCCTCATTTTTTTGCGGAATGGGTTCATTTCAGGGTTCCCTCTTCTCCACCTGGATGGAACCTTATTTGGGAGATGTCGGAATATATTATTTTCTTTCTTTTTTTTTTTTTTTGTTCTTAATTTTATCTAAGCTCATCGATATGGCTTCGCGGGGGCGGATCAAATGCCTGGGGGCTCCATAATTATCGCCCTATTCTTGAGGTATATATTTTCAGGCAACTACTTTAACATGCTTGTTAGAAAGCCCGAGATAAGATCGATCTTATTTCAAAAAATAAACTCACCTTTTAGAAAAATTAGTATTTTTTTAGAAAGATTTTAAAAAATATTCCTTTTATGTAAATATTTATATACGGTACTTAAGACCTGCTCGGTGTTGAAATTTTTCAAATGCCTAGTATGTAAAGGGTAGATAATTTTTAGCTCACACTGTACGTACTACTAAGGGAGAAGGCTTATGCAGATATTCCGGTGTCCGTCCGTCTGTCCGCACGCATAAAAATCAAGACCTTCATCATAATAAACTGGTTCAGGGAAAAATAAGTTTTGGTCCCTTAGTCACTTGCGGTTTTTTAAAAATTTTAATTTGTTTACATTCATCAGAATATAAAAAAATGTGGCCATTATTTTCTCTTTTAGCCTCTCATTTTTTTGAAAGTTATATATTTTGACGACCCACGAGTTACGTCATCATCATAAACATCTACCTGACTTTTTTTTACGATTATAGGATCATGTGACACATCGATTCACATCTATTTTTCATTTCAAATCTAAAGAAATATGTCTCATAACCATCAGACACCGAATCAAATGTTTAATGTCAAGAAAATCCACAGTAAGAGCGCCCCTTTGAATTTACTACCGTAAATTCTTTTCTACTTTTTTTTTAAATACCTCTATAGAGAGCTAATTATTCCGGTATGCATTTTGATTCACTCTCCACTTATATGTTTTCACTAGTAATTAATTTTTACAAAAAATCTAATTTCATTTTTGACCAAATCTGATAATTGAAATTTAATTTTTTTTTTCATGCCAGATTTCATTCACTTTTTAACAAATAAATAAATGGAATTTTTAAATTCTTCAACGTCAAATTCAATTCATTCAGATAATTTCATTGTTAATTCCTAGTAAAGGTTTGCCAATGGATCTATGGATTCCTTTTATTAATTTCCAATTTGTATCTGACAAACTGTCAATCTGAATTTTCAAAGGAGATATGTCTATACATAAACGGAACGTGTATATATTTTGGACATGATTTCATCCACTGTAGTAACTATCCATTTCGACTTTGATTTTTTTGAAAGAAGAAAAATTTAAAATAAATGATATTTTAGCATAGCTTCGCTTTATCCTAGCTTTAGCATATAAACTAATAGCATTTTTTTTAAATAATTCATTCAGACTGTAAGAAAACCTCTAACTTCTAGCACAAAAGCGAAACCTATTCATTTCATATTATTTAATATTAATTATTTCAAATAATTTTAAGCTTAAATTAAAGCTTTTTTTGCTTACTTGATTCGAATTCGAGACAGGATTCGCTCTACCTCAAGTTTATTGGATACATTTTTCATTTATCTTAGTGATAATCAAAATTCATAAAATTCATTTTAAAGAACGAAGGGTAGTTTTTTCAAAAGAACGATTTTTCTGCCAAGCCGACTGATAATTTAATATTAAATATACCGGTACTTATCTTTATGAGAAAAAATGCGAATTTATGATATTTGTTAAAATTGCCTTTCCAAATTTTTTTTATTTAAGTTTACTTATTTTTCCTCTACTTAAAAAACAGTAGGGGGTTGAGTTGAGTGATTCCCTTTTGTGTATGCATTGTAAATAATAAATCATATTTCGGTCTGTTTGACTTGCGAAATTGAACTCGCTGACTTCCGGTGGCGCGGAGTCCATTTTTCCGGAGCCGCCGTTATATTTCACCCTGAGCGCGTGATCCTTGCGGCTTTTATTCTAGAATAAATGTCCTTCTATCATGAGCCCAGGGTCCTTAAAGCGAAACATTACATCTATTTTTATACTACTCCATTCATCTTATAGAGTCTGGATTATAGAGGCCCATATATATATAATACAAAACTTAAGAAGAAGAGAAAAAATATCTCAATATTAGTTTTATATTCCCACTCAGATAAAATATTGCCTCTATGATAAGATTTCTGTTATAAAAAAAAAGAGTATGGGTTCTAATTTAAGTTGACTGGATGGATTTTTTCACTTATCCACAATTATCGAACCAAACCGAAAACCTAATAAAGTCCCCAATTTTTGTTTTCAAAAATAAAATTTTTTATGCCATCTATCTTTTTTTAAAAGTATATAATGCATGGAATCCGTTCACAGTTTATATATCGTCGGTAGAGTCTTTAAAGAAATTTAAACAAGTATTTTTCATTAATGCTTTTTTGGATTATTCCTCTTTTCTCTCTCATCCATGGGCGAATCCAGCTCAAAATGGAAGAATGGCAACTTTTCAAATATCCATTTTATTATTTTATTAAATGCCTCATAGTTTTCAACTTCTCACAGGCGTGAATTTTTCAGTTTTTTTATTTTTTATTTTTATTTCAAGTTTGAAAGTGGGGCAGCTGCCCCATCTGCCCACTTCTGCATACGCCCATACTCTAATTCCTATTATTTGAACTTTATGACTGCTCAAGTTCTCAACCAAACTACAAACACAACCATATCATTAATTGCTCATCTTTGACAACGAAGTATTTATAAGAACCCCCCCCCCCCTCGTCCTCCAATCACTATTCTCTATTTCTAAAAAAAAAAAAAAAAAACTTCAATTTTAGACCATCTTTTTCTTTCAGTAGGCCAATACTCATTTCCGTGTCAAATTCCTCATAATTGTTCTTTATTATTTATTTTCAACTTTCCAATTGAATATTTACTGTAGAAATATAAATTAAATTTTCCCAAGTTTTATGTCAAAACACATTTAAAAAAAAATAGTTTGTTCTATTTTTACTAGTAAAAAAATATTTGAAAACAACATTAGAGAGAGCGAGAGAGAAAATATAGCGGTCATGAGAACAACAAATGGGAATTTTGTTTATTTGAAAATATGATTTACTTATATAGTTTGTGTGTGAGAGAAAGAGAGAGAGAAATTTTGTTGAGAGAGAGCGCGACCAAACGGCAGCTGTTGTGTGACGTCAACATTTATATAAATACTACGTTTACATTGCTTTATGCTGATTTTATGAGAATTTTAGAAATACTAGTGGAATTTAAGAATTGATGTTTTATCTATCTCTTTTTAGCAACTACTATAAGAAATTCTCAGATTTTTTTCTGGAGCCCAATATACAGGAAAATCAATTTCATTTGTTTCTTGGTGGTGGAGTTTGTTTACCCGCGGGCGGTTTTGATGTTTACGACATAATATTTATTCTCCAAAAAAATTAACACAATATGCTATCTTCATAAGCAAACTATGACCAAGCAGAGATTGGAAAGCAGTGGCGTCATTTGGAGAGGGTAGACAGGGGGCATTTGTCCCCCCCCCCCCTCCCCAAGGGCTCTGATTTTTATAATTTTTTTTTTTAATCAAAATATCAAATTTTTTTATTTTTTAAGGTCTTTTTCGGCATCTAAGGCCATTTAGACCCCATCCCTATTTATTTCAAATGATTTATAGTCAAATCAAATGAAATAAATTTTTCTCGCTTGGGACGGGAAGCGAACCCGGGACTCCGGTGCAAGAAGCTAATGTCTTCTCACTGAGCCACGGCTTCCGGGTATAAAATTTTATATTATTGTAAAAAAAATATTTCAAAATATATCTACGAGTATATTTACTCTACAAAATTAAACAATTAATTAAATTTTAGTCAAATTTGAGCATCTATTTCTAAGTAAATTTTAAGAAAAAAAAATGTTTGCCCCCCCCTTCCATGAAAAAGTTGAAATGACGCCACTGTTGATAAGAAGAGACCAATTTAATTTATTTGAACATGATCCATGTTTTTTCATTCTAGATTAGAATAATTCTCAGGTCAATCATTAGAATTCATTAATGAACTAAAATTATCATTAGTGGTTCTAGGATAGAAAGAAGACCATGGCTGTTTCATTCAATCCTAATATTAAAAAAAAAAAAGCAAACATGTGATTTCGTAGAACCCCCGCCAGGAACGAAGTTCCTCACGCCTTTTCTTCAACTCAAAATATAATTTAATATGAATATTATTTAAATAGACGGAAAGCCCTTCGAGCTGCGCCCGCCTTCGGCGAACAATTTCCCGCCTAAGGTAGATTTCTATCTATTTAAGGAAATAAAGAGAAGAAGGTGGGCGTGGCCTCGCTAAGACTTCGGTTAATCTCGGCGGAGGAGCCGTCGCTCGGGCACGCATTTTTGTTAGGTTTTTGTTACGTTACATTTTCTCCCAATTCACCCTGCGTAAGCCGCCTTAAAGAACTTCGTTTCACAAAAAAGCTGGATTATAAGTAGGATTCTGAAGTAATCAGTTAAGCATATTCTTAGAGGCGCGGCAAGAACAAACCAAGTTTCCTGTATGCAAAGTCAAGGTACTTAATATCAACTCTATAAATTCTATTATTCAGTTCAATTTGTATTATTTTTATGTATATTGTTGTCCTCGTTTGGTCGCAACATGTAACTGCTTTACAGAGAGAGCGGATCACTTCAGAAACCTCCTATAAACTTAAAATCCAGGTTTTTTTTTTTTTTTTAGAAATCTAATGGTTTTGGGATTGAAAGAAACAATCATGGTCTTCATTCTCTCCTAGAGTCACTAATGATAATTTTATTCCATTCTTATTTATAGATACTCAATTATTTGAAATACATTTTCTTTTGTGAAATAAAATGTTGACATATGAAACAAGAAACTTGTCAATATTCTAAGGGGCAGAAGATGTAATTTTCTTAATTAATTCAAAATTCCTCGTTTGATTTGAATAAAAAGATTATCGACACATCACGTTGGTTATTTGGAAAATTAATCCTCATTTATACTGATCCTGTTTTCTGAACAAGTTTAAAGAATAGCCTAATCACTCCGTGAGACCTATCAAGTGTATAAAATTTTCATTATTATTCTTCAATTTGTGAATAATTATATATAATTAATAATGTTAAAATATTTAGGGTTGGTCATGAAGTGATTTTCTAATTAAATTTCAAGCTGGGAGGGAGCCGCGTATTAAACGATTGAGTTTCTGGATTTTTTCCATTCTTCGTCGTCCCGAATGAATGTCTTCCGGAGCCCTTAATGCTTGAACGAAGGACTTAATTGAATCGAGAAAGAGAGAGAGGTTCTGGCAAGCGGGGGCCCTCTCGCCCTTACTTGCTCCCCAATTGATTTTCTTAATTATAATCGTAAACTAAGGCCCCAGTGAGTAATATAGGGTATCTTTATGGCTCTTTAAGGGCCCATAATGGGCCTCCTCGGAGTCTAAAACATGACTTGTGGTAAGTTCTATGTCCGAATCTCTGAGTATCTGTTGCTGCTACAAATGAAACACTCGTGGAGTTGGGATGCTGCTTTCTTCTTTTAGAAAAGTTCAAGCATCTGTCTTTTTTTGTTTTTGTCATAAATCTATTTTTAAGACTTTTTCTTGACCAAAATGACTGAGCAACTGACTGAAGAAAAAAGAAATATTCTTTTTTTTTTTTTGTCGAGGAAATATTTTTTTGGCTGACACCCAAGCAACTGTTGATGATCTTTTTTTTTTTTGTAAAATCAAATTTTAATTTGCATAAAAATTTAATAATACATTTAATTTTTTTTTCTAAAAAGAGAAATCCTAACTTTATCATATTCTTAGATATATGATAAAGTTTATTGAAAACCACTCAGGTGAAAATTCATATAAGGGCACCAAATAAAAAATAGAAAATATCAATTGAATTATAGGCCAAAATATTAAGAATCACATTTAAAGACAAAACTGAATATAATTTATTAAAAAATATAATAGTATTTTATTTTACCTTCTCCTTCCTAAACAAAACATTACTGATAATAGATTGCTCCAAACCTAGCTACCCCGCTGAAATTAATTTAAAATATCACCTGTATAAAGGCTATTTGCAGTAATCCACATACAGACTTTGATATTAACAAATTATCGATACTAATTAGGCTAGGCCTATGATTTTTTTATAAATAGAAAAAAAAAAACAAAAAACAATATTCGCTTCCCCTATGACAAGAGGGTTCAATAGTTTTTTTCATATGTGATATAGACTTACTTATTCTTATAATTTAGATGAAATAAGAATAATTGTTTTATTTTATACACGTACAGTACTAATTTTTCTTTTCTTTTTGTTTCAGGTAAGAGAATATTGATTCAGCTTTTTCGGTAAATATTTACTTCATTCATCCTTCAAGTATTATGTAAGTTATTGTTGTATGTTATTCCTTAAATGGGAGAGGGAAGGTCAACGATTTGGGCAAAACAGTAAAAAGATTTTCGCAATAGTGGTTTGGCAGAAGAGGGTGACAGTGCTATTAACATTCATTCTGTTCCATAACACAAGCTTCCAATTATTTTGCGAAATATCGCGACTGGGCCAATCTGCCCCTAAGGCCAACCTGCCCCGGTCTTCCCTATTTCATTTGTAAAGTTATAGCTACTTGTTAGAAAGGTTGAAGTCTATTCTATCTGCCTATTTCTACCACCCTAATAATTAGTATTTTTGGGAGAAATAAAACAAAATTTTTTTAGAAACTCATACTATATTTTACAAATATTTCGGCCGGCCTAACGCCTCGGCCATTCTCGGCCGAAATATTTGCAAAATATACGAGTATATAGGTAAAGTGGTAAAGCCCGCCTTCGGGCTCTACCACTTGCCAGGGGCCCTCTGGGCCCCCTAGCTCGTCTTCAGCGAGCAAATGCATCAAATTTATTCTTGCTCACTGTTTGGAAATTTTTAAATTTCCCTCTCTGAATTAAAGTTTTAAATTTGCCTCTCTAACTCTACTTCCTTTTTCTCTGGCCAATCAGCGTCCTGACAGGCATATACACACTACATACAGAAAGTCAGTGGTTAGCGCTGGTAATGATAATGCGTCCCTTAAAATTATTTTGCTATTTTATTTCTTACGGATTCACATCCTCTGCACCATCTATACTGTATATCAGAATTTTTATTTTCGATTTTAATAAAATTTTAGATTTAATACCTCTGGTATAAATAAATAGTCGTTTTACGTCATCTACTTATTAATCATTTGTCATTTCTCGTATTCTTACTAATCCTAGAAAAAAAAGCATATCAATACAATTTGTTTGTTCCTATAACAAATACAAATTCGTCTCTCCTGTTTCCACCATTCAAATTATAAAGCTGTCACATTGACCTCCAAGTTGGTTTTTATTAATTAATTATTTAATTGAACAAATTGTTATTGTCAAAATGATGGATATTTATTTAGTTGAGAGCAAATATTGACGTTAAGCTTTATTCTCCGAGGAGAAAAACATTATAATTTTAACTTTTTTTTTTTATTTTAAAATTATAAATGATTACCATCCTGAATGACAAATCATTAACATTTGAAACGAATTTAATGCCGTCGGTGCGCGGATCATCTGCCGGATGATGATTTTTAATTATGAATTGAATTCCATATATAAAGAGAATAATAAAAAAATTTATGGAAAATGTTTCACATTTAGATAGACTAATTTATAATTTTTGGCACTCTGATAGGTATTAATTATCAGTATCAGAATGTTTATGACAGTAGATTGACTGCTCTTTTAACCCATTCTGTTTGAGTTTTTCCTCATTCCTTCCTTCCCCATTCTCCAATAAGCGTCAGGTTGTGCGATAAAAAAATTAATCGAATGGCCATTTGGTCTGCCTAACTTTCAGAAATTTAAGAAAGTAAAAAAAAAATGTGCCTCTTAAATTTTAGAGCCACCAAGTGAATCATTTTTGTTAAAATATAAAAAGAAAACATTTTAATATAAAAAAAAATGTTAATTTATGAATTTTAATCAAAATCGTTCCAGCGAATTTTGAGAAATTCGAAAAAAATCTGAATTACATCAGTAAAGTGTACCTCAAACACGTTTTAGGAAAAAACTTATTAATATACTTTTTAAATAACACAGTTCAAAACTTTCTCTTACCTTCAAAAGGTAAGAGAAAGTTGTGTACTGTGCTCGTCAAGAGCTGAAAAATAAAGTTCCACAAGAATCTTATTTTAAATTTTTATTATAAATAAAATAATATAGCCTTATATATATATATATATAAGTAAGAGAAAGTAAAAATGTCAAGTGATATTCCTTCCCAACAGGAAAAAATGGAGTGATTTGAGTTATGAGTGGAGAATTTACTTAAAAAAATTTATACCAAGTATAACAAAATCGTTGGAATTTTTTCACTTCAAATTTATTCTTAATAAATAAATACAAAAAATAATACTTGGAAGTAAGTTATTTAATTTGGGGTGAGTTTTAGGGGTGGATTAATTAAATAAGTCTTTTTAAAATTTTTTCACTTCGAATATATCCCTAATAAATAAATAAATACAAAAAATAATACTTGAAAGTATTTTATTTAATTGGTGTTCAGTTTTAATGGTGGATAAATGAAGTGAGTCTTTTAATAGTTATTTAATTTCGAATTTATTCCCAACGGAATAAAACCCCGTTAGTTTGCAAGTAAATAGAATTTTTATAAATAGAGAACTTATTTGATAATTTTTATTCTTGGCTACGCCTGTTTGCTTGCAACCAGCCAGCTTGTCTTCAGTTGAATTTGAGTCGAGCCATGACTCATTCGGTTTATTCTCTCTCTCTCTCGCGTGTGTGTGTGTGTGTGTGTAGTTTCTTTTATATTGTGTTGTGATTTGTGCAAATAAGACGTTCATCCCCCAACCTCATTACACCACACCCCGTCTGGTCATCTTATTATTAAGGTAATGAATATTTTCACATCTCATTTGCATAATAAATTAAAGTAACTTTTTTATTTAATTTTTCTCCCTTATAATATACTGATAAAATTATCCAATTTTTTTAAATATAACTCTATGTTGAATTCGTGTACCCCAGAGGGAGGGCGAGAAAGGGTGTAAATCACCCTTTCTAATAAAAAAAATAGTATTTTTCTTTAAAAATGAAAATTAAAATAGAAAATTATTTTTTTGTAAATTTTTTACATTTAAGCAATGATTTCTTTCCTTCCCTCATCACCCCCCCCCACCCCTCTAAGAGAAAATTTATATTCTCCTATAATATTTAATAAGTATAATTGAAAATATAAATTCCTAAACTTTTTTTTATCTCGTCAGTGGCCTTTAGCCTTATCATTTCTTCAGAAGATCTAGAGAAGTGAAAAAACATTAACATTTGGATCCAAGGGGGGGGGGATGTGGGGGAGGTTTTTGTTGCTTAAAATGCAAAAAAAAAATTAAAAATGATCGATTTTTTTTTTTTCACAATTTTTTCACTGATTTTCTACATTCCAGCTGACAGACCCACCTCACCCTTCCTTAAACATCCCTCAACTAAAAAAAATATATAGGATAAAGCGGGTGGGGTGTGGGCGATTCGGAAGCCCTTACAAAAAGATGGAAGATTCACAGCCCCTCGCTGCACAGTTGGTCAAATTGGCAAATATGCGTCTATAAATTTTATTTTTTTGGGCTGATCTTTACGAATTTAAAGTTAAATAACTATACGGATTCTTCTATGTCCTTCAATATTTCCATATTTTATCTAAAGGGGTAGAAATTACTTCTTGTAAAAGTTTGAAAAAAATTATAATCTATGAAATATAAAGTTACACTTTTGTAAATAAATCAGGAAAAATATGACATTTATAAAAACCAAATTTATTTAAAGGAAAATCTACATGTGGTTGACTACCCTTTACTTAAGGGGCACAATTTTTTTTATTTTTCTATATTTAAAAGATATTTTCTTTACCTTTACTCATTAGAATAATACTTGTATTCTTCAAAAAAAAAAAAAAAAATTGTGCCCCTTGAGTAAAGGGTAGTCTACCCCTTGTAGATTTTTCTTTAAATAAATTTGGTTTTTATAAATGTCATATTTTTCCTGATTTAATTTCAAAAGTGTAACTTTATATTTCATAGATTATAATTTTTTTCAAACTTTTGACAAGAAGTAATTTCTACCCCTTTAGATAAAATATGGAAATATTGAAGGACATAGAAGAATCCGTATATTTATTTAACTTTAAATTCGTAAAGTGAAAAAATTGTAAAAATCAGAAAAAAATCGATTATTGTTAATGATTTTTTTTGCATTTTAAGCGACAAATTCCTCCCCCACATCCCCCCCCTTGGATCCAAATGTTAATGTTTTTTAACTTTTCACTTCTCTAGATCTTCTGAAGAAATGTTAAGGCTAAAATATTCCTTTTCATCCCTCCAAATTTGATTCATGGCCCTATAATTAACGAAAAGGGGTGGAAATAAGTAGGGGGCTCCCCCTCCGAAAACTGTACGTTGTGGGGGAAAACGGAGGTGATATATGGATTCAGGAGGTTATTTTACTTAAGAATCTGAAGGAATTATATCGGGGCTTTTTTCTTGCTGCACTATGTTATCACCCACAGACAAGGGCGGATCCAGAGGTGTTTCTCGGGGGGGGTAATTTGGAGTGACTCGTCGCACAGCACACTATTTTTTCTTAATTTCGCTAATTTAAAGGCGCATTCTGTACTTGTTTGCCAGAATATAAATACAAATCAAATTTTTAAGTATTAATTTTTAAAATTTTACGTGAAAAATAAATTTTTTTGCAAAAAAAGGTATTTTTTTCAAATCTCGGGGGGGGGGGGGGGTAATTACCCCCTTTACCTCCCCCTTGTATCCGCCCTTGCCCACAGACATACACACACCACAACCAGAACATGTTGGGAAAACCATTTTTTGGGCTCAGGGGAACTCAAAACATGTATTTTCATCAAAATCTAGACATCGAATTTTTGACATGAATTCAATACTTTCTCTCTATATATCAGGTATTAACATATATAGGTAAGAGAAAATAAAAAAGAAAAATTCTTCATCGGTTTTTATTCAATAAATAAGACCTATAATAAACAATGCGGGGAAAGCTCGGGATTGGTGACCCCGAACAATCAGCGTGTGGAACCCCCCCCCCCCCCCCCCCGTATACATCGGTAATGAATTTAAATTATTTAAATAAATTTATACCCTAATGGTCTCTGTAGCCGAAAAGGGTTTAAAAAATCTATGATGATAAGAAAACATTTATTTGATGAGAAATTAATACACCAATATTTCATCTGGTACTCGTTGCCTGTTCCCTTAATTGTCTGGAACATTTCGATTCCCTCTCTTCTGTTTTTTCTAAAAAAAAAAAAAAGTGTCCTGAGAACCGGTCCAATTGAATTGTATATATGCCTACAATCTCTCAGGTTGAATTGATCATATGCAAAGAATGGATTCCTTCCTCCGGTTCTTCTTCTTTTCTCTCTCTTTCTTCGGGGATATTTATTGACAAGACGACTTCAAAGATCAAAACAGTTCTTTTTTTTTCCTTCTCTTCCTGTTTGACGACAAATCGGCCGAGTCAGCAGCCATTAGAAACAAACAAAATAAACAAGTTTACAAAAGTCTCCTAGAGAGACAATGTCTGTCTTGGTTGAACAATTCTCACCAGGCTAACTAGACAGGCTTTTTTTTTTTTTATTCGCAAGCGACATGCTCCCTCTAACCCTCTGACTCTCTCTATTTCTCTTTTTCACTAAATTTTTAAGATTAGAAAAACCAAAGTGGATTTTGTTGAAAATTTATTAAATTACCAATCAACTCAATAAATCTTTTTATTTATTAAAAAAAAAAAATTATATTGTTTTATAGGCATGCTACAAAAATTTATTTTAATATAATTAGGAGTCTACTACTGGGTACTACTGGGTCTAAATGACCTCCAATGGGGAAAAGGACATATATTAAAAAAAAAAAATAATATAAGCACGGGGTTAGCTACCATGGAGCAGATGGAGCAAAGTGCTGCAGGCTCATGAAATACAATAATATTACATAAGGGTTAAAAAATGAGGCCTATAACAAATATTTTTTTTTTTTTTTAGATAACCACTTAAATAATTTAATTAAAAATAAATAAGTTATGGAAAAAAAAACCTATAATTTTTATTTTTCTTTAAGTCATTTAAAAAACTACAAAAATTTTTGTAAACTAACAGCGACCAAGATCGTTGTAATTAACCATTATCAAGCACGGCGGAATTTCGCATGGGTGGCCCCAAATAACTAGCGTATGAAACGTTTCCCGGTTGCCACCGAAGTAAATTTAATACAGGCCTATATTCTGTAAATCATCCGCAGTCGAAAAGCACAAATTTAAAAAAATGTTGTTTATTGTTAATTAATTTTTTATACAATCGTATGTAGTATCAATAATTATCTTATAGATAATTAAATTAGTAATCATTGTGTTAAAAAATATTTAATTTTTGCCTTTAATTAATTAGCTGAAAACTTTCAAACGAATTGGAATAAAACCCTTGTTTCCCTATGGGAAAATCTAACGCTATCTCTTGCCGTCTAGAGTAATCAGCTTCTGAATCGGATAATAACGGTTTTTCGAGACGTGCACTTTAAGTAAAACTTTAAATTTATCAAGGAACAGTAGTTTTTTAAAACTTACGTAAATACTAGTGAGCATTCTCCAAAGTGTTGAGTATGTGCTTTTTTGAGCCAAATTTGATAGAATACGTTAGGTATAGTTTGGTAACTTAGAGAACGAGAGCCTAAAAGGGAATATTAAAGGAACATTTCATTTTTTTTTTTGTTTTTTTGTTTTTATTATTATTTCTTATATAAGCTCAGCTATATATACGTATATAATGAATGTTTCATATTTTCTTTTTCTCTTATCTACCCGAGAGGCTTTGTATCTCATCCATTTCTAATTTGAGAATTAAAGGAGAGGAAATAAATAGATAGCTGCCCCGCACCGTCATTCCCATTTCATTGTCAATCAATAATGCTTGGATGACGTCATTTTAAGGAATTTCGCAAAAATGTTTTTTCTTTTTCTATTTCTTTGCTTTTTATTGAGCTCTGGATTGAGGCCAAAATTCGTTTGGTGAGTGAATTCTAAAATGAGGGGCGAAGAAGTAGTAAAGAGGGTTGAGAAAGTAAATATTTATCCCAAAATAAAGTGCTGCACGTAGCTACAAACAAGGCGAAAAGTCGGGGCGGAGATAGAAGCGAATTATGCTAATTTTATCTTAGGATGATGAGGCATTTGAAGAGAATCCCAGAGATAAAGAGAGAGAGAGACAATCCCTCTTAAATATGATCGGATCGGTTCAGCGATCCCTTCTCACTCACTCGCTTACTTTTGCCAACGAAATATTTACAAGATGAATTAAAAGCCAAGTGAAAAAAAAAATAGGGAAAACGAAATGTTGCCAACATTTTTAAATTTTGACCTTCATATGAATTTTTTTCATCTAAAAATATTCTTAAATAAAATTAGATAATTGAAAGTCGAAGATCAAGGATGTAGACTACTTCTTAATGCAGTGCTTCTTAACCTCTATATCTTTGAAATCTACACCCTGGTCTGGTTTTTATTTTCTCTTACCTAGATATGTATACATATATAAAGTATTGAATTCATGTCAAAAATTTGATTTCGAGATTTCGATGGATATACACGTTTTGATGTCCCCTGAGTCCAAAAAAGTAGTTTTTGCAAGATGGTCTTGTCTGTGAACAAAATATCTCAAGAACCAAAAGAGCTAGGTGGTTGAAATTTTATATTTGAATTAGGTAACTTCTCTGAGACGTAACACAAATCTTTTGAACAAAATCGATCAAAAAAAGTACTAGTACTTTAAAGAGAAAAAAAAACGCTATATTTTCAGCAATTGTTTTTAATTCGTTAGTAAGGCAATATTTCCAGATATTTCGGAGACCTATCGGCTTGGAAGCGTTTTAATTGTAAGGGCCGTAATGTGGTGAATTGAGGTGAAATCCACTGAGGAAGGAGTGCCGATAGGTCTCCGAAATATCTGGAAATATTGCCTTACTAACTAATTAAAAACAATTGCTGAAAATATAGCGTTTTTTTTTTTTTCTCTTTAATAAACCAACTTCAGCAACACCACTTGAGGAGAAGTACTAGTACTTTACCGATGTACTTTTGCATTTTTCAATTTTTTCAAAATTCGTTCTAATAGTCGGAAAGGTGTCGACAAAAATGGGCAAGAGTTTTCTGAAGGCTAATATTTTCAGAATATGTTGCATTTTAGTGATGGAAAGATACTTAGAGTCAGCACTTCCAGTACCGGGGCCTTTGGCGGGAATAAGTCGGTAAAGTTGGAGGAAGATGGTTTATCGCAAATATCTCGAAAACTATGCGGTTTTCCGCAAAAATTCTTCTATACAAAAATAATCGAAATTAAATGTTAGTACATAATCACGCTAAAGTGAAAGGTTCGGGAGATATAGAGTAATTTATATAATGGTTGTCATGTTAACAAGATATAAATATTTCTCTATCTCACGTCAGTTTCTCCTTACATATGAATTATAAATTTTACCCCTCTAAATCTCCTCTATTTTACTATTGAAATCTTTTTAAGCACACTCTACTCTTGTACTTCATAGGAAAATAATTGCCATGCTAACAGAATATACGATAAATATTTTCTCATGTTTATAAATTTTATTTCTTGAATTCTTTCTAATGTAGGGCTTACTGCCGGTAACTTTTCAATACCGAAGATAAGAGAAAGTTGTGTGCTGTGCTACCGTCACAACAGATTTTTTACACATCAGTCTGTCTCACAAGTTCTTAAATTCTGTCGTCCCCTTCCCGGATAAATTGGTTTAAATTTAACATTGAATATCAATTAATGGGGAGTCTAAATGACTTCCAATGCTGAACAAAAAAAATTCTTTAAACCTCCAATATATTTTTTCTTGTATGATAAATAAATTGTATATTTAATTTTTTTGCTGATATTACTTTGTATTTGGTAGATGGATAATAGGCAACCCAAATGACTAATGATGCATTGTTCGACCGTGGACTATTAATGGGTTAATAATTGTACAGGCATGATTCTAAAAAGTCTATTAAATTAATCACATTTGTTGCAGCTTCTCTTGACCAAAGTGGAGTAGAAATTTCCGCGATCATCAATCAAAACCACCAACCTCTAGGTTTTCCTTTCCTTTAGAGCTGTGGTAAATAGATCAGATTACCGAAAAAAACAAATAAAAGAGATCCTGATTTTAGTTTAAAATGCAATATAATCCTATAGAATTTTATTATTAATTTATGTTTACAAATTTTTCAAGCCCGAAGGGGGCTTTTACCTCAAAACTCTCAACAAAGATCAAACTTTAAGCTTCTTTAGCCTTTAACTTGAAATTTACATACTAAAATCATATATTAAAGAAGAAGGGCGTAAAAAAAATCTATTTTGCGAATCAAAGAGATGTTCGCTCTCTGGAAAAATGATTGGCGAGTACAGATTTAGGGGCTTTTAGTATTAAATTTTTAAAGGAAAATATTTTTTCCATCCCTCTCTCTCTCTCTCTTCTCCCTAAGAGGCCTATAAACTGGTTTTATTTTTTTTATTACTCTAATCGTTTTATTACTTAACTCAATGTTGATATTTTTTTTTTCATTTGCCGGAAGTGAATCGGGTCAGTCGGCGAGACATCAGCTGATTTTTTTTTTTTTTTCTTATTTCTCAAACTCTTTTCTGTCAAAAATTTTTATATCATATGTCAAAAAATAGGAAATGTTGACGTTTGAAAATAAAGTGGAAATAAATACTATACTGTATGGTGCTAGGGTAGTGTCAAATTTCTTCACTCTTTTTTCCAAGAAATATCACGCACTGGTTAATAATTACATTTTACCCATAAGAAGAAATATCTGAACCCTCGACCCTTGGTAGGCCCGCTACCAGCTACACCAAGCCCGAGGGTAAACTAAATATTAAAAATTAAAATAATTAATCAAAACTAATTAATTTTTCAACAAAAATTTAAAAGTTAAAAAAAAAATCTCGTGGGATGGCGCACAGCACACAACTTTCTCTTACCTTCGGTAATCGAAAATTGTATTCTGTGCGCCAGTCACACCAGATTTTTTGTGTCGAGATGTATTTAGTTTCCGACAGTACGGCACATTCGATTTTCAAGATGTAAAATTTATAAGTAGGCCTATGTGAAAATATTTATATTTTGATACCATGGCAACCATTTCTCCTATCTTTTCTATGGAGTACAAGAGTAAAGTGATCTTCAGAAGATTTCAATGACAAAATGAGAATATAAAAGTGCATCAGTAAAGTATTAGTACTCTTTGATCGATTTTGTTCAAAAGCTTCGTGTCACGTCCCATGGGGGTGCCTAACTTAAATATAAAATTTCAACCTCCTAGCTCTTTCCGTTCTTGAGATATTTTGTTCACAGACAGACAGACAGACCATGTCGCTTAAACCATTTTTTTGGATTTAGGGGACCTCAAAACGTGTATATCCATCAAAATCTCAACATGGAATTTTCGACATGAATCCAATACTTTCTCTCTCTATATATTAACATATATAGAGGTAAGAGAAAGTAAAAATTAACAAGGCTTGTGGTTTCTAATTCCACCCATTTGTTAAACCTTATACCGAACTTTGAATCTTTGCTAGCTAACTCCAACTTGGGCTCTTATTTAATCATATTATTAGCCTGACTATCTAAATGTGAAAAGACTCAAAATCTTATACGAGGGATAGATACCCTGTTAATTATACTAGTAGGTGAAGGAACATGCCCTAAATAGTCTACATGCTAATTTCGCTTTAGTTCATAAAAATATGACAATTTTTTTATTTTCAACTAATTTAAATTCACCAAGATAGGATTAGTTTGTTGTTTTGATACCTGTGTAATTTCTTTTCCACCCTCATTTCGCGTATTTTTATATTCTCTGAAAATGAAAATCTCTGATTTATATTCTAGGCCGAAATACTTTTTTTTTTTTTTAGAAAATGTTTTCCATTGATCATTTTTACTAGAGTTTTATTCAAAATAGAGAAAACAAATGGGCAAGTGAAATTCTTTAATGGCGAAAAACGACAAAAATTATTACTATAAGATGACTTATAAACTAAGAATGATATTTTTTATGGGGGAAAATCACTAACGACTGCCAAATATATATTTTTTTTTATAGGCGTTAATTTTATATCAAATCAAGATTCATTCGAGGCCATTTATTATCCCCCCCCCCCTCTCACTCTCTCTCTTTTCAAATTATATATCTTCTCAAATAGGATAATTATTATATACTAGCTTGCAATTTGTTATGAGGCTAGTTAAGACACACCTCTTTTTTTTCACTTTCCTCTCTCTTACCCTTCTTTCTAAAATTTGACAAATTAAATTTATAAAAATACTTTATATTTCAATCTCTCTTTCTTAAATTAATAATAATCATTTTTTTCTTTTATATCGTATATTAAAAATTAATTATAAATAAATTTAAACACTCGTTATATTTTGACTCGACCTGATTTTATTAAAATGCACATAACAAATATCGACGTGAATAATAAATACCACGTGACCAACTAAAATAAATGAATCTGTTTACTCTTCTCGTTATTAATAAATTAATTAAACTCAAAGCGTTTCAATTATTTTATTATATTTAATGGATTAATTATTTTCAGTACTCTCTAGTACAAAGAGAAATGATTAATTAGAAAAAAATTATAATTATTAATTAACTAAATATGAAAGAGTAGCCTAATATTTTAATTTAATTTTTATTTTGATGTTAATTTTATATAAATTTCCTTTTTCGCACTCCAACATAAATTCAGCTTGCTTAATCAATATGCCCTCGGGGGGGGGCAGGGGGTGGGCCCCTTCTCCCCAACGCGGCGGGGTCGGCCCCCCGGCCGCCGATGTTTTTTTTAATTTTGAAAAAGGGTTTAAAAAATAGGGCCCCAAAAAAATTTTTAAAAATGGGAGGGGGGGGGGTGGGTGGGGGGGGGGGGAAGAAAAAAAACATCAATGATCTTGGTGACTGTTCTTTACTCAGTCCTCCCGGCAGTTAATTACCGTCTTCTGGAAGGGATGTTAAAAAAATCAGCTCTAGCAAACTGAATTTCTTAACTTTTTCTTTCTATCTTATGTGATCCATTAAACTTAGAAGGAAATTTTTTTTCATTTTATAAACATCAAGTTTCAAGAATTTATAATTTTTAAATATTTATATTTTGTTGCTAGCTGTTTAGAGACAAGATTATGTGTGTGAAACAGTTAATAAAAGTCACTTGATGACATTTTGATTAGTTTTTAGACGTTTCGAATGAAATTTATTGTTAAGTCTTCAGTCATTCATTCATTCTTTGAATTAAACGAAAAGAAAAGAAATCTATAAAACACTAACAAACATTGCTCTTTATTTTTCTTTTATTTCTTAAGCTAGAAAAAGGAACTGACTGGGTTCCCAGAAAAGAGTAAACAGCTCCTCAAAATTCACCTCTGTAACTCATCTCCGAAAAATTCAAAGAAAATGCTTCTAATCAGTAATTAAAATATTTCAATAATACCAATCAGGGCATAAATTGATTTTACTTTCTATTACCTATATATGTATATTTATAGAGAGAAACTATTGGATTCATACCAAAATTCGAGTCGAGAGTTTGATGGATGACATGTTTTGAAGTCCCGCAAAATGGTCTGTCTGTCTGTATGTGTCTGTGAACAAAATATCTCAAAAACGAAAGAACAAGGAGGTTGAAATTTTATATTTAAATAACTTACCTGCCTGGGAGATGATACGAAGCTTTTGAACAAAATCGGCTAAAAAGTAGCCCTACTAATACTTTACTGATGTACTTTTTCAGTTCTTTTCAGTTTTCCCAACCTCTAACTCAAACGATTTTGATTAATATTCAAAAATCAATTATTTTTTAGATGCTCTTTAAAATGTATATTTTCATTTTGCTCTCAAAATTGTTTGAAGCACGCTTTGCTCTTGTACCAGTCACACCAGCTTTTTGAAAGAATGATTTTGCAATCAATTTTTTTTAACACACACTTTTTTCTCATTCACACTCACACTCACACACAAATTCACACAGTCTTTTCGGCAACTTAGGCCATATAAGAATTTTGACGATAACTGTTAATTGAATATATATGTATTTGGGGTCCAGGCATTCTTATTTAAGCCATTTGGTATCCATATGGCTTAAATAAAATCATTGGACTATCTGGGATCCGAACCCGCGACCCTTGGTATACAAGGCACGCGCCCTACCAACTACACCAAGCCCTAGGGCGTATTTGGTAAATAAAAATAAACTGGACTTGACCCCTCAGTCTAGATACCAGGGAGATCTCAAGCATTAGTCAGCTGGCCTTTGGTTTGCCTACCTTCCTCATTCCATGAAACATACTGATGTACAGTGGGGACAAAATATTGTATCCTACCATGCGTTTTCTTCTTGCGATTATTTTATTGTTTTTATAAAAGAATTGGAAATTTTCTAGATTTGAATGATGAAAGTTTCCATTAAAAATATTTCATATATATTACTTTCTCTTACCTATGTATATATGTAATATATATATAGAGAGAAAGTATTGGATTCATGTCAAAAATTCGATGTCGAGATTTTGATGGATCTTCACGTTTTGAGGTCCCCTGAATCCAAAAAACTGGTTTTCGCGACATGGTCTGTCTGTGTGTGTGTGTGTGTGGGTGGGTGGGTGGGTGGGTGTGTGTGTGTTCAATTTTAAGCATGAAGGAATTGAGCTAGGAGGTTGAAATTTTATAATTAAGTTAAACACCCCCCGGGACCGGAAAAATAAGCTTTTAATCGAAATCGGCCAAAGAGTACTAGTACTTTACTGATGTACTTTTTCAGTTTTTTTCGATTTTCTCAAAATTTGCTCCAACGATTTTTTTTAAAATTCAAAAATCAATTATTTTTTAGATGCTCTTTCAAATGTATATTCTCATTTTGCGATTGAAATCTTCTGAAGACCACTTTACTCTTGTTTTTCATAGGGAAGATAAGAGAAATGGTTGCCATGGTAACAAAATATAAATATTTTCCCATACTTATAAATTTTACATCTGAATTCATGTTCCATACTGTCGGGAACTAAATACATGTCGACACAAAAAATCTGGTGTGACAAGCACAGTACACAACTTTCGATTACCGAAGGTAAGAGAAAGTTGTGTGCTGTGCGCCAGTCACACCAGATTTTTTTTTAAAAACAATGAAATAATCACATGTAGAAAACGCATGAATGGGACTTGATATTGTGCTTCAGCTGTACCTGTGTATGTATGTTTATATATAAGACTTTAAAAAACTTAGGTTTTCTGACCTTGACATGACAATTCATTGATCTCTAGACCACAAAGAAATTGAAAATAAATATTATTAACATAAAAACTTTGCCAAATTCTTAGAGAGAAAAAATAAAAGATTTAAAGCAAAAGCTTGTTGTTGTTGTTGCTGTTGTTCTGGTTGATTCTTACTCAACACATGAATAAAACATTTTTTTTTCTCACCCAGAAGAAGTTTATTTCGTGTTTACAATACATGAATGGGGTGACGATCTATATATGTAAGTGTGGGTAAGATCATAAAACTAAAGCGGCAAGATCAAATAGAGAGAGTAAAAGAAATGGGGGGGGGGGGGTAGGAGACCATTAATCATTTGCGACTAATAATACGCAGTGGCAGAGTCTTGGCTAAAGCTAATATGAAATCGCATGCAAACATATACTATTTGCATTCTAAGGAAAAGCCAAGGGTAGTTTTCAAATATTAATAATATCTCTGGGTTTGCTTTGTTTGCTTAATTCCTTATACAACAGTTGGTTGCAAGATTAGGATATTCCAAATTCGTTAATGAAATTATAATTTCACTTTGTGAATGAGTTCATTCCAAATGTTATTAAAAAAAAAAAATTAAATTAAATTTCAGATAGATCATATACACTTTTAGAAAATTATTATTTTTTTTTTTTAACACACTTTTTTTCATTCACACTCACACACATATACACATAGCATTTTCGGTAACTTAGGCCATATAAGACTTTTTACAATAACCGTTATTTATGAATATATCTATTGGGGGTCCAGACATTTGGTATCCAAATGGCTTATATAACTGTTAAAATCCTCGGACTGTCTGGGATCCGAACTCGCGACCCTTGGTATAGAAGGTCAGCAAAAATCTGAAAACACGTACTCCTCACTTTGTTCCTTTATTTAAGTAAAAATTATCTGCAAAATTTTAGACCGATTGGGTATCGTTTATGTTGCCTAGCCCGCCAGAGAGTCAAAGTTCATCGGTTTCCCCTAAATTCGATTATTAACACCTTAACGGTTGGTCTAACAAAAAAAGTCATCAGTAATTTTTAGAAGAGCATTAAATTTACTAAAAGAAAGTCCTTTAACATTTTTTAATAAAACAAACGGTTTTCACGGTATCGCCAAAAAATCGAATATGGTTAGGAGGCACGTCAAATTGACTTTCAAATAACACTATTCGGCAAAATGAAATTTTTTTCGAGCCCCGATGTAATTCCTTCAGATTCTTAAATAAAATGACCTCCTGAATGCCTCCGTTTTCCCCCACCAATTACCGTTTTCGATGGACAGCCCCCTACTTATTTCCACCCCTTTTCGTTAATTTGGAATGAATTAAATTTGGAGGGATGAAAATGAATATTTTAGGTCGGTCCCCTTTGGAACTTTTTACATTAAAAAAAAAAAATTTCCATTTCTTATGAGATTTTCTATTTATTTAGGATTCTCTATTGTGTATAAAATATCCAACCAAATATGAGATTAAAATTTTGAAAAATAACCATAGTTTATTTCAAGCAGTCAACATTTAAAATGCTTTGACACAAAAAATCTGATGTGATCAGTGCCATGCTATTCAGTAAGAGAAAGTTGTGGGCTGTGGACAAGTCACTCCAGATTTTATTTTTTAATTATTAGATTTGAATTTGTAATTCCGACTCTGAGCGCTCCCAAGCGGCCAGTCGTGCAATTTTATTAACTTCTAAACTTGTTCTCGTGTGCTCATGTGTTGTGTCGTGAATATCTTTTACTTTTCTCGTCGTTTTATTTTAAAATTAATAGTTTTCAGTTTATTTATAATTGTTTTCAATATATAAGTTTGTTAATAGTTTTATTTTTAAAGTGAAACATTTATTTGTGTGTGTGTGTTATTCAAGAAATGCTTCTTTCATCTGTCATCAGGCGACTCGTCGAATGATCAAATGTCAAATCATGGTAGGGTTATTTTATTTCAAAAAATCATTTAAACTATTTATTTATAGGCTATTACAACATAATAAATGAAATATCATCCATAAATTTTATTAAATTAAAATCATTCAATGCAACAGGTTATAATTTTCTTAATAAATTAGAAAAAAAAATCAATAAAATCATAAAGATTTTAACATTAAAAGAAAATTCATAATTAAATACATTTATCAAAATATTTCCACCTTTTAAATTATTTTTATAAGCCTAAATTTACTTTAATCAAAGCATTTTATTTTGATAATATATGATCTTTAATGTTAGTCCTATAAAAAATTTAAAATCATTTTTACAATTCAAGAAGACCGGGCCCCGGGGGGGGGGTGGGGGGTTGCCCGGGGGGGGTTTAGGGAAAAAAAAAAGCAATCACACTAAACATACACAATATATAACATTCATTATATAATATAATATTAGTGTTTTCACTGTCCTGAATTGAATTGTTTTTACATTTTTATTAGACCCAGCATTCAAAATAATATAAATTTACATTATTAAAAAAAAAGTGTTGTTTGATTAAAGCAATTTAGGTTTAGAAAAATAATTTTAAGAAGGAAGATATTTAAATAAATGATTTTGACTATGCATTTTCTTTTAAACATATGTATTCAAGGTATTCTATATTATTATATACCGGTATATATATATTTGCATTTATTGTATTTGTGATCAAAAAAGTAACTTGTATATATATACACATATAAGAAAAACTTTCAAGTTACTTTGGTGATTATAAATAACTCTAAATGCCTGATTTAAAATAAATCTAAATAGTGTCTCTGCATCTTTTCTTTAATATAAACCTTGTCATTATGAGAAATTACTTTTTAAAAAACGAAAAATTAAATAACTTAGGCTCTGTAGTTAAAAAGAATTCGTATGTTCAGGAATTTCGAACTAATTTTTGTGAATTCATTTATTGGCATATAATGTTAAAATTTCCATATTCAAACGAAGATGCTGATTTTTCGGTGTTAGTTGGCTGTAGATTTTTATTTGGAAACAGTCAAGAGTCTAGGTGGAACTAAAATTCAAACTAATTAGAAAATACATTTTTCATAGGAAGTTTAAGCAAACATTTAGTTAAATATTTTAGACGGAATAGCTAGCTATAAACCAAATTTCATATGAATTTTAGTTTATTTATAATATTAAAGGATTCTAAAAGAATTCCTTTAGCAGAGACTCCGCCTGTTTCCGTGTTAAGTCTTCTTTTTGCTCAAATAAAAAAGACATAGTGCCCCCCCCCCCCCTCCCGGTCTTCATTAACTATATATAGCCTACTACAGCCTTTATACAATATATATTTATTTATACTTCGTCTTCGGCAGGCTTTCCTACTAACCAGGGGGCTGCGCCCCTGGACCCCCTTGCTCGCCTCCGGCGGGCAAGATTATTGCCAATTTGGAATATTTCTTGTTGCAATGCAAGTGTTTAGATGTTAAGGAAGGTTCTTGAATTCAAGCGAGGCTACCGACTGGGCACAGCCCAAAAGGGCCTATTTATGACCGTTCAATGGGTCAGTCGTATGCGTGCTCTATACGTTACTCCCTGGTCCATTTCTAAAGAATACATACATACCTTTTTCCATTTCATTTTTACTTTCTCTTATTTTATATATATATATATATATAGATAATATAATATATATATATATATATATATATATATATAGATTCTTAAAGGTTTGGAATCTAGGAGGATGTTGATTCTATGTGGTATCGGTTTGTGCTTTATACTGGGTAAGTCGTTTGGTTTTAGTGGGAAATCTTAAAACTGCTTATTCCTCTAGTGGATGAGATGTTGACTGGTCAGGTGTCGAGTAAATCCCAACATGCAACTCGATTAGAAATTTTGCTTCCATATAAATTTATATATTTGGTATATATTTAGGGATAAAACAAAACATTAATTTATTTTGCATTTGTAAAGCCTAGTATAAAATAATTCCCCCACCCCACCCCCTTCTTTTTAATTCTTTTATAGGTGTAGAAATTTGAATACTCTCTTAAATTAAGTGATAAAAACCAAAAGCTTTAAATTTGTATTTTTTTTTTTATTTCTGTTGACAATTTAGATGACTAATCCTCAAGAGAACATTAAAATGTGTATATATAATACTAATAATAAATGAAATGAAGTTCTTTCGCCAAGTTTATTCCAAAGATGTTTGTTTTAAAAACGAAATTCTGCTCATTCATTTCAGGCCATGGTGAATTTTCATAACGTTTTTATAGGCGTTAGTTTAGTGTAGCGCTGCGTGTAATGATATCTCTATTAAGACTCGTATTTCATTATCTGTCCTTAATTTGGTCCTTTGTAAGGGCCTAGGGCCGGCCATTAAAGCTAAGCAGGGTTTCAACCCCCCAAAGCTAATCGCTCATTTAACACCCTCCGCCCCTAAGGGTGAGGGATGGGGCCTTTTATTTAATTGTTTCGGGCATACGCCCCCACAGATATGTAAATTCTCGCAAAAATTATCTACTCGACTGTTTTATTAACTCCATTCTCAATCCTTTATTTATATATAAATATAATTTCAGCGTTAAATAGAAAGTATTTAAAGTCTAAATAATACGAATGCATAAATAAATGAAATTCTTCCTCATTTATATAGTCTATTTATAATTTCTTGATTATGAAAAGATTTTTTTTATGAATTTACTAGGGACATTGAATAGTGTAGGCAGGCACATACAGTGAAGGACACTACTTTTACTTTCTCTCAATATACATATATACTGTACAGTGAGAGACAATATTAAGTCCCACCCAAGCGTTTTCTACTTGTAATTATTTCATTGTTTTTAAAAAAAATATTTAATGGAAACTTACATGGTTCAAACCTAGAAAATTTCTAATAAAGATTTTCATTTTCTTTTATAAAAACAAATAAATAATCACATGTAGAAAACGCATGGGTGGGACTTAATATTGTCCCTCACTGTACATATCTTCCTGTATTGGCTCGAATTGTTTTCTGTTAGCTTATTTGTTTTCTCTTTGGGACTTTCCCAGCCATTCTATATATAGAATCTACTTGCACATATATGTGCAAGTGGATCCCCTCTATAGTCTTCTTCCCCTTTATTTGAGCCTCATATTCACTATTTTCTCTTCGTGTCTTCTTTAAGGGGTTGAAAAATGCTGTCAATATTAAATTTAGTATCGCGTTTGTAAAATCCAAGGTCAAACCCACTAAAAGCAAAATAAATTTAATTTTTTTTTTCTCAAGACATCTTAAATTTTTATCTTTAACAAGACAATCTAGTTGAAATAATTCGACTATTAATAAGAAAGAGGATGTGAAGGCCCAAGCGGAAATGAATCAATCTCTCTTTTTTATTCCAAAGCGACGGGCTGACTTGAAATATACTATTAATCAATTTGTGATATACGGAAGGAAAAGGAAGAAGAAAATTGAAAATTTCTTAAAAATATTGAAGAATAATTACTTCATACTGCTAATTAATAATGAGAGTGTTAAAAAAAATATTTTGATAATTTGATGATCATGTTTTTTTTTTTTTTTTAAAGATAAATAAGATATACGTATATATAAATTAATGTTGCTGGAAAGTCATAAGTTTGATGAGACGACAAAAATAAAATTGTCTAATTTATAATTCTATTAAATATTTTTTTAAATGATTGAAGAGATGTCTGCTTGCGAGCCCAAAGCGTAAAATTGTACCTACTTTGATCTAAGTTGTATTTTTATTTTCTCTTACCCGATATATGAAATATATAGAGAGAAAGTATTGGATTCATGTCAAAAATTCGATGTCGAGTTTTTGAAGGATCTTCACGTTTTAAGGTCCCCTGAATCCCAAAAAGAGGTTTTCGAGACATGGCCTGTCTGTGGGTGTGGGCGATTCCGAAGCCTTTGCAAGAAGATGGAAGATTCACAGTTCAGTTGGTCAAATTGGCAAATATGCGGCTAACTTTCATTTTTTTGGGCTGATCTTTACAAATTTAAACTTAAATATACAGATTCTTCTATGTCCTTCAATATTTCCATATTTTATCTAAAGCGGTAGAAATTATTTCTTGTCAATAATTGAAAAAAATTCTTCTTGCAAGGGCTTCGGAATCGCCCACACCCCACCCGCTTTGTCCTATATTTTTTTTTTTAGTTGAGGGATGTTTAAGGAAGGGTGAGCTGGGTCTGTCCGCCTGAATATGTAGAAAATCAGTGAAAAAATTGGCAAAAATCAGAAAAAATCGATCATTTTAAATGATTTTTTTGCATTTTAAGGGACAAAATCCTCCCCCACATCCCCCCCCTTGGATCCAAATGTTAATGTTTTTTAACTTTTCACTTCTCTAGACCTTCTGAAGAAATGTTAAGGCTAAAATATTCCTTTTCATCCCTCCAAATTTGATTTATGGCCCTATAATTAACGAAAAGGGGTGGAAATAAGTAGGGGGCTACCCCCCGAAAACGGTACGTGCTGGGGGGAAAACGAAGGTCATATTTGGATTCAGGAGGTCATTTTACTTAAGAATCTGAAGGAATTTTCCCGGGGCTTTTTTTCTTGTAGCACAGTGTTACCAAAGATAAATTTTAATTATAGCATTTGAAACAATTCCGTTCTTAACTCAATTTTTAATTTTTTTTTTTTTTGGCGCTTGACACACTAATGCATAACAGGGTCCATATATCATAGAAAGAATCTTGAAAGTAGTCTTCTGAAACATAGACTTTTTAGTGGCCTTAATTAATAATTAATAAATTACCTCCAGAAGAAAAGGAATTTCTTTATGTTGCCGGCACATATAACATAAAACTTTATAATTTTAAAGTTTTTGTATGTCAGTGTTTCGTGACTCTAAAAATGCAATAGGCTATTATTTTACAAACACAATTGAAGAAGGAAAGAAAAAAATGTGTTGTCAACCTTGTAGTGATGATTTAATCCCATTAATGCCGATAATGCAATAGGCCTATTAATAATAAAGTATTTTTGGTCTGCTCAACTAACCCACCCTTGTTTACACCCCTTTATATACAACAATATCTATTTAATATTACAAAATAAGACCTCCCACCCACATATATTTATCAGATGGAATAGATTTCTTCATTAAACAGAATATCAAGGAAAAATAAATAAAAAAAGAAGCCAACTTCATTCGAAATGTAAACCTTCAGGGGGGGGGGGGGGGGGGGGGGGGGGGGGGTGGGGGGGGGGGGGGGTAGGTGTTGTTTATATATATAAACGTTGTGTTGTATGGGTGGGTAGTGTTTTTGCGTCAGCAGAATTGTTCGTGAAAATTCCTCCGAGCCACAAAATCCTTTGGGAAAGAGAGAATGAGAGACACGTTGAAGGGGTTGGGGGGGGGGGGGAGAGAGAGAGAGAGAGAGAGAGGGAGAGAGTAGAGTTGCATTGCACAAACCGAACAGTCTTTTGGGAACTAAAAGGGCGTTAACCAACATTCGTTCGGTTTCCTCGTCATCGACGTCACTCTCGTTTTTTTCTCTAAATCACCCCCACACCCTCGATTTTTAGCTTTCGCAAAAGTCAAAGATTGTATCAGTAATATCTAAAAAATATTTTTATTATTTCATGGTGTTTTTTTTTTTTTTTTGATTGTTTGTTTGTCAGCGAAATTATTTTCTCACTCTCTTTTTCTTTTACTCTCTTCAGTATCGTGACATGAAGAAATTGTTGTTTGATAAGATTGCGGGATAGCGTGCCAATAAAAATCCTATTTACCTTATCGACACTTTTGATTTTTTTTTTTTTTTTTACTTCGTTTTTTGCGCCATGCATTGAAATTAAATACGAATTCAAATCAACGCGTCTATTCATTGGCCCGAATTTGTCCGGAGATGCCTCAATAGATGGTTTAATGACTCGTCGCTTGGGCCAACGCCCTCCGATCAATTCCAACTAATAGTTGGCAATCAAAAGTATCATTTGGCCAATTGGTATCGATCTTTTTGCACAGTAAGAGACACACAATTAGTTTTAAAGAAAAAAAATTCCTCTATAAGCATGTTACAACCATCATTAATTTTCAAACTTGAAATAGAAAAAATTGCACAATTAATATTTTTATTGCTATCATAACAAAATAATACAATAATTGATTATCATAAGAAATCGAAAGGGTGGAGAGTAAAGTTTACTTACAAGGGAAGTGTAGGGCCTTCCCCTCACGGAATTGAACAAAATTTTTTTATGTGTAGTACTTAATGAAAAACAAATTCTGTTAAAGAGAGGGAATGCGCTCTAAAAAAAAATGTTTAAGATTTGCCAGCAAGTACGGTACATTCGATTTTCAAGATGTAAAATTTATATGTGAAAATATTTATATTTTGTTACCATAGCAACCATTTCTCTTATCTTTTCTATGGAGTACAAGAGCAAAGTGGTCTTCAGAAGATTTCAATGACAAAATGAGGACATACATTTTAAAGAGAATCTAAAAAATAATTGATTTTTGAATTAAAAAAAAAAATCATTTGAACGAATTTTGAAAAAATCGAAAAAACAGAAAAAGTGCATCAGTAAAGTACTAGTACTCTTTGGCCGATTTTGTTCAAAATCTTCGTGTCACGTCCCAGTCCCAGGGGGGGGGGGGTGCCTAACTTAAATATAAAATTTCAACCTCCTAGCTCTTTCCGTTCTTGAGATATTTTGTTCACATACACACACACACACACACACACACACACACAGACAGACCATGTCGCGCGAAAACCACGATTTTGGATTCAGTGGACCTCAAAACGTATAACCATCAAACCCTTGACATCGAATTTTTGACATGAATCCAATACATTCTCTCTCTATATATTAACATATACAAAGAGATAAGAGAAAGTAAAAATAAACTCTTGTAAAATATTGGACAAAATAGCCCATTTACATGGTATCATAAACCGAAACAAGCTTTCTGATTGGCTAGACCAGGTACGATCTTAGCCCCATCCCTGGTGTTAATGGCAATAATAATAAGCTAACAGCTTTAACAAGAATACAGGTCTTAATCAAGTCGTAAAAAGATAGAGTCTAATAAAACTATTTATCTACTTTTTCTTTCTTTTCATTTGAAAATTGAGAGCTATCTACTTTAGAAATTTTGAAAAATATTTAAAAAAAAATTCCATAAACTGGATATTTTCTCATAAACATAACTAAGATTCATGGAGGTTAGCGCTATAAAACTTAAAGCTTAAAATTTGAAGATCATTCTTTTGACACCTTTGTTTGGTCTCTTAATAATGTATAAGATGCAGTAATAAACCTTAAATGATGAGTCCATTAAACTCCGTAATAAAATCACCTCTAGTAATTAGAACCATAAAAAAATAATCTTTTTATTTCTCTATACAAATCTAACTCTAACGCATTAATGCACAGTATGTAATTAATTATTCACAACAAATGGCGTTAATGGCTTTTAGAGCTGTTGTCCCATTTGTTCAAGTCAAAGAATAATATTATTATTTCTCTATTATCAATATTCTGATTTCATCATAGGATTTGATCCTCTTTCTCAAATTTTAATACATTAATTATATATTTAACAAATGTCCAATCATAAATCATTTGTTTATTGTGCTCAATGCTAATCTCGATTCACTAATAAAAACAAACTAGATGGCTAATTTCTACATAATCAGCTTAATTGTGAAAATACATAAAGCTAGTCATTTTGCAAAGTCCAAAATAATTGGGAAGAGGCAGAGAGAAATAGGGAAACCGTCTTTATGATTTGTTGGAGTAACGTTAGTGGGGCCCCTTTCTTGGTTTCGGGGATGAATTTATTGGATTTTGTTTTTGACTAATTGTTATCAAAATAAAATTTTGAGCTTTTGTGAAACAAACCTGATACGAGGAGTTGATCTAAACTAATAAAAAAATCTGGTGTGACTGGCGCACAGCACACAACTTTCTCTTACCTTCGGTAATCGAAAGTTGTGTACTGTGCTTGTCACACCAGATTTTTTGTGTCGACATGTATTTAGTTCCCGACAGTACGGTACATTCGATTTTCAAGATGTAAAATTTATATGTGAAAATATTTATATTTTGTTACCATAGCAACCATTTCTCCTCTTTTCTATTGAGTACAAGAGTAAAGTGATCTTCAGAAGATTTCAATGGCAAAATGAGAATATACATTTTAAAGAGAATCTAAAAAATAATTGATTTTTGAATTTAAAAAAAAATCGTTGGACCTAATTTTGAGAAAATCGAGAAAAAACTGAAAAAGTGCATCAGTAAAGTCTAGTACTCTTTGGTCGATTTTGTTCAAAAGCTTCGTGTCAGGTCCCATGGGGGTGCCTAACTTATATATAAAATTTCAACCTCCTAGCTCTTTTCGTTCTTGAGATATTTTGTTCACAGACGCACATAGACAGACCATTTCGCGAAAACCACTTTTTTGGATTCAGGGGACCTCAAAACGTGTATATCCATCAAAATCTCGACATCGAATTTTTGACATGAATCCAATACTTTCTCTCTCTATATATAAACATATATATAGAGGTAAGAGATAGTAAAAACAACAGGTATCCGGTAAAAATACTCTTGCTTTCGGTAAATGATAGTCGGCTTTAGATCAATAAATGTTCAACCTATTGTTTAATATTTAGCTAAGGAAAAATTTTCAAAAGTTTCCGGAGACGTTTGTTTGGGAACGTTTTTTCTAGAACCAAAAAACTAGGCCTCTCAATGAAAGGGTATGTGAAAAAAAACCTATATCCATACCCGAATCGAAATTTAAGTCCGACATTGAGCCACCTATATTATTTCGAACTTAACTTGGGGGTCAAAGTAGATCTATTGCATGTTAAATTAGGGCATTTGAACACTAAAATGGTACAAATATCTAATTTTACCAGTTCGGGTACCAAATTCAGACCCAATGGTACCTACCAAGTATTATTAGTAAATGATATGATCTCAGGATTCAATGTCGGAGCTAGTTCGGCTTACAGTGCTCTAAATCGGACATATTGAGGGCCAGAGGGATAAAAGTTGAAGCTAAATTTGGACTCGAGTATCCGCATTAATAATTATCCAAATAAATATCATTATCATTAAATTAAATAATTGGGGGCGAAATGAATAAATTAGTCAGTACCCTTACTTTTAATTTCAATCGTTGTTTCGGTTCTGATCATAAATTGTATTTTAGCAAGACCTGAATCGATATGTAGTAGGATAGAATAAAAGGCACCGTAACTATGTTTTTTTTTCTTTATTTTATTCAAACCTACAGCGACGTTTCGGTCGTATAAGCGACTATCTTCATGACTAGCGTTCAGTCAAAAGAAAGCCCTCTGATGTTTTTGATATAAATTTAAATTTTTATAATCATCTATCAGAAAAACTCGTTTGATGTCCACTCAAATTGACCATGAAGATGATCGCATAGACGACCGAAACCTCGCTGCGGGTTTAAATAAAGAACAAAAAAAAAAGTGTGTCTTTTATTCGAGATTTAATAAAGCAGAATTAATATCTGTGCTGTTATTATACATTGATCTCAATATATGTTCAATAACACAATCTAGGCTATTCTCATCTAAATAATCCATTTTTTTAAACTGTGAAGATGGTCATAATTCTGGATCGAAATGTTAGCTAAACAATTGTTAATAAAAGAGATAACGTTTAGTGATTTCTTTTTATTTATCTTCATTATCAATACTGTATCACCCTCTGAAATTGACAAAAAGCCTATTTTACCGTAAATAGTTCAAATTTAATAATTGTATGATAGATACACATTTTGACTATTGAAAATTTAGTTCTGGATTATAACAAATTTACACGAAACACACTACTCTTAAAAAAAAGGATAGAATCCTCGATTTGTAGAGCTTAAACTATCATCTAACACGTCAGCCCCTTAAATAGGCAACCAAGGCTGTTAAATATGCAAATATCTCTTTTGACTTATTTTAATTCTTATCCTTCCCTTTCCCATAGCCATATATTAAATAATATTTACATAGAATTTGAAATGTAAAAATCTAATAAATTTGTTCCTTATCTAAAGGATACAGAATTTGTCATGAGTGTCACGAATTGGATGTGTTTTGCTTTTGGCAGCGAAATGTTTTGCAACTTAATTAACATAAACACCTCGATCTGTCGCCAGGACCATTTCGGACAGATGTGAATCATCCTCTCTCTCTCTCTCTCTTTCTCTGGCACTCCTAAAAAAAAATAAAACTTTTCAACGTGACTTTTCAATCTGATTCCGCCCTCAAATTACATCATCCATGTTATATCTATATTTTCTATCTACATACCAAAACAAAGGCTTTTGAAGGGGAAATTACTCTCTCTCTCTCTCTCTCTCTCACTCTCATCTCTTTTAGATTTTCCACAGTGAAAACTTTTATTATTTATTCAACTCAAACTAACACACGTGTGGCATTAACTGTTAGGGATCGATGATCTATGTTATGGGTGATGGGAAATCAATATCTAAGTTTAAAAAGCATTTTCTCTGTAGTGACAAAGGTAGAGTTAATGAACCATTTAAAACAGGGGTGGCCAACCCTGAGCCCACTATTGGTCTATTATGAATCCGCGGCACGATTTCCGGAAAACTAAATAAAAATTATACTTTTTGAAATCTCTTTTTTTTAATATAAAAACAATTAAAAAATTTTAATAATAAAATTTTATATCTTCCTCTTTTATTATCATGAGTCCAAATACTAAAAAATCTTTTCCATATAGTGTCAGTTATAATTTATAGAATTAAAAAAATTTACACGATTAAATAGAAAATAGGGAAGACATTGTCTTTTATCTCTTAAAATTACTTTCGATGCGGTAATTTGTTCTGATTCAATTGTTCAGAAGCCTAAACGTGAAGCCCGTCGGAGGCGGGTGGTGCGACTAGTAAATTAATTATAGAATAATAAATGTGAGATTTTATTCCAACATTCTTTTTATAACTTATGATTTTCGAAACTACTTTGTATTTTTGTAGGCGTTTTTTATTTAATGTGTAGAGAATTTTACAATAGCGATTTTAAGCTAGGACTATTCTCTAAAAACAGGCTTTAAAATTTAAAATAAACAAATGAGTGTTAAAAAGTAATGTAAAAACAATCATCCTTAAAAAAATGCTATTCAAAATCACTTCCTTGCCTCAAATAGCTATTCTGTAAGCAAAAATTTAAAGCCAAAGCGTTAACATTTAGTAAATAGTGTTAAAAATTAATGTCATGTCTAGAGTGTGCCTTTAATATTTTAACGTCGTGTTTAAAATAAACATGGCATCCTTAACCTAAAAAGTAAGGTTATGATTTTGATAGCTCTGAAATAAAAGCAACATGTTAACGTCGCTGTTAAAACTTTGTTTAGAGAATAGCATTTTTTTAACACTGATTGTTTCTACATTACTTTTTAATACAATTGGTTTATTTTAAATTTTAACGCCTGTTTTTAGAGAATAGACCTGTTAGGGTGTATATTGGCCAACATCCTGGATATCTTTTTGTCAGTATTTTTTTTATTGATTTTTACTAGGAACCGACCTAAGTTTTGGTTTCGGTTACGGTTTCGGCCAAAAATCCTGGTTTCGGTTTCGGCCAAAAACCAGTCGAAACCTGAGTTTGAAAAGATGGGATGAGACTGATACACAAAAAAAAAAAAAAAAAAAAACGTCAAATGAGATTAAAAATAGGGTCAAATGATTTTCGCAAGAGGGACAAAAAGGTCAAATGATATGAATTTTATATTGGAAACACAAGTTTCGGTGACGGTTTCGGCAGAAACTAAGATTGAGGCAGAAATTCGGTTTCGGCTGAAAATCTTGTTTCGGTCTGACCCTAATTTTTACATTTTTTTGAGGGGTTTTTCTTTGTTCACTCTAAATACGCCACTGTCAAGGTTGGGCTTAAAAAAAAAATCTCAAATATATAATTTTTCAAAAAAATATTCTACAAAAATATCTCGTCAACTTTTGCTTTTTTTCATTTTCACTTATTTATTATTAAATATTGGATTATTCTCAAGTTAAGAACCTCCTTTGTATGATTACTGAATATTAATCTTTTCTTTGTTAAAAAATGCAAAAGAATGCAAAATTAAATATTCTTTTTCTAATATTATTTTTATTTTAACATAAAAAAAAAACTTTCATCTTTTAACTATTCATCAAAAGATGTTATTTCTAAGCAAGTAAGCAACGTATTTTGCGGTTAAAATTTACTCTAAAGAATATAAATTTCCTCTGGTTTTTGATCAAACGATTAATTACTTAAGGATGAGGTGCAGGAAATAAATTAAAAGGTAGGCGCATACAAAAGTTGTTTAATTAAGAGAGAGAGAGAAAAAGAAGCGGAGTTTTCTTGTTTCCCATCATCACCATTTAATAAGTAATTAGAAATTGAGCTCTTAGTAGGCATTATTAATTAAGAGAGAGAGCCTAAGCAATTGATTTCGTTTTCATAGAGAGATGCACATCTCTAAGTTGTTTGTCACAAAGCTCACCGAAATTATCACTATTAAATTCGCTGAATATTAAAGGTGTAGAAATCAAAGGAGATTTAAATAAAACCAACTCAAAGGAATTAACTTGATATTATTTGTATAGAAGAGCTGGTGGCTCATGTTGACGTGAATCATTTGACGAACCCGACTTGGATTTCAATAAACAAAATGAGTGTTGGGGTTTAATGGAAAAATATAATTAAATATTGAATAAATAGAATTCTGTTCCTTCCTCCTGGCCTTTGATATTTGATTTTCTCAAATTCATAGACATATCAGTCAGACCCGATCCCGAAATTACTATTCTCTCGACTTCTTAGTAATGTGTAAATATATAAATTAAATTTTAATATATCATTGGCACCCCGGAGACACATCTGCTTCCGTCGTGGTTGACATTGTTTCACTGCAACGATCTTTGTGGCTGACCCCTCGATTTTCTTAAGAAATATGTGATCCATATTATAAAAACATAATACAAGTACACAATAAAAACACATCATACAACAAATTAGGCCATTTAAGACTTTACGATAACCATTAATTATTAATATATCTATTGGGGGTCCTGGCATTTCTATTAAATAAATAATTAAATAAAATCAGGAGTCCGAACCCGCGCCGTTCGGTATAGTAGGTATGCACGCTACCAACTTCACAAAGCCCGAAGGCTATTATGTTTTTGTATTTGGATACCAAATGGCTTAAATAAGAATGCCTGGACTCCCAATATGTATATTAATTAATAACGGATATCGTCAAAGTTTTATATGGTTTGAGTTGCCGAAAAGACTGTGTGAATGTGCGTGTGAGTGTGAGTGTGAATGAGAAAAAAGTGTGTGTTAAAAAAAAAATTATATTTTTTCAAATTCTTCATTTCTCTTCCCGATCAAGCGTCCTTCGCTCTGTTTCTCATATCGAGCATATCTTTAATATCTCTGTATCAAAATTTAAGGGATGAAGTGCAAGGAAAAAATATCTTATTATTTTCAATAAGTATTCTTGGAAGCTTATTGAGATTAGTTCTGATGTAGGTGAATCAAGAATAAAGCAATTTGTTTTTTATGTAGGATTTATTGGCATGCGACTGCAGCTACAGTTTCGAGATTTTACTCCTCATCTTCAGGCCTAAGAACAGAAAATATTTAGGTATCAGCTAGATAGCAAAAATTTACAAATTTACAGCAAAAATTAAACAGTATTAGAATTTAATAACTTCCAAAATAAAACAAAATAATGTATATATGGTCATTGATGACCGTTTTAATAATGTAAAGTAAAATTAAAGAAAGACAAGTTGCTATCTAGCTGATACCTAAATATTTTCTGTTCTTAGGCCTGAAGATGAGGAGTAAAACCTCGAAACTGTAGCTGCAGTCGCATGCCAATAAATCCTACATAAAAAACAAATTGTTTTATTCTTGATTCGCCTACATCAGAACTAATCTCAATAATCTTCCAAGAATACTTATTGAATATTTATATTAGTACTACTCCACATTAAAAATCTTATTATTTTGTCTTATTTTTATTCGGCACCCCTTCTCTCAAGCGGCGTTTTCCTCTATTTGAAATTATTAAATTATTTAAATTTAGTAAAATATTAAAATAAGCTATAAATCAAACATATTAATTAAATTTGTCTTTTCTTTTGTTCCAGGTAAGAGTCTGACTGCCCTTTGGCCCTCAGTCTTTTCTTCAAATCAAGTGATAGAGCAATTTTCGTATGTATGCGATGTACAATATTATACACTGAAATTATTTGGAAGTTTACTTATTCTGAATTCAGTTGTTGTGAATAAATTAGAAATAAAAATATTTTAGTTAGTTAGTTATTTCAAAGGAATCTCAACATGACATCAATGGCGTAACTAGCCTTAGAGGGCGGGGGGGGCTTCGCCCCCACCTGGATACTCTACTGCATGACATGTCATGAAATAAAAAAAACTAAATATTTTTATCTAATTTATTCCTAACAATTGAATCCAGTACAAGTAAACTTCCAAATTATTCCAGACCTTTTATTATTTTTAGATTTTATTTATTATTTTATAATATGTATTTAATTTAATAATTTATTTATTTATTTATTTATTTTTACTTTTCATTGAAAAAGAAGTACATGTACTGTATATTGCAATCCCTGTGCTGTGCGACAGTCACACCAGATTTTTTTTATTATGTTTAATTAATCTTTTTTTATAGCCTACACTAATTCTCAATTTATTACTTATTTATTAACATCCATCATAATAATATATGCCAAAATTTTTCATAATCCATACTTAAAATGACTTAAATATTTTAAATATTATTAATCTTTTTAAATTAAATCCCATATAGCCTAATTACTAAAACACAGCTTTTGATTGTATTTAACCATTTATCTTTGTCTTTTCCACAAAAAACGATAAAAAATGAGTGGCTTGGTTACGAAATGTTGTTAAATAGGATCATTTATATTTTTCAACTTGTTTAAACAACTATTTATTATACAAATATATATATAGGGTGAAAAAAATAGTTACAAACCAAACTAAGTATTTCTCTTTCTCTCTCGTTCTACTTTATTTGGACAACTTTGATTTCACAGTCAATAAAACTTGGCGCCGAATGATCGATTTTCCTTCGCATAAATTGCTCCGCATAATATAGAAGAGCGTACTTGAGTGGTTAACTGGTGGTGGGGGGGGGGGAGCCATAAATTAATTACCATTTCTCAAATGACATGAGGGAAATATTTTGAGAAAAATAATATTTAGATAACATCTTTTCTCGAATTGTTGAATTTCGGACATGATTCTCAGCAGGCATTATATAGGCCAGAGTTGGGCAAAATACTTTTAAAAAGTATTTCAAATACGAAATACAAAATACTTTGAAAATGTGTATTTTCGGTACAAAAGACAAAATACTTGGAATAATGTATCTTGATAGAAAATACAATAGTATTTTGAAATTACTATTTTCAAATACAAAATACATTTTTTTATATAATTTTTTACGTAAATGTAAGAAATTTAAAATAAACTTTATTATTAATACAAAACCCAGAATAAATCTACATAGGCATTAAATACAATAAATAAATAAGTGTGTGGTTGGTTATTGATGAAATTAATTAAAGAGATTTCACCCAAATGTGGAGAGAAATTTTATTTCTAGAAAAACTTTATTCAGGACGTTTTACCATCATCAGCCTTCTAAGAGTTCATAAGTCTTAAGTAGACATACAAGACTAAAAAACAGAAATTAATATTTTAAAAAGGATTTTGTATTTTCATGTATTTTAAAAATACTTTTTGAGGATAATATTTTCTTTGGCTGGAGACTGTGTGTAGTATTGGTGCTGGATAGGCAGCCAGGATTAGAAATAAAACACGAAATTTTATCTCATCCTGCTCGTCGACGTTTCGGGTGCTAATCTGCCCCTTCCTCAGGACTAAGCAGGTGTCAATTATAACAATACGATGTCTAATCGAGACATTTGTTTTAACAACATCTTGTATTGAAAGAAATCATACTTGCTACATAGAATTACACATTGTAATAAAATTGTTTAAATCACAACAAATGACATCCTATTGTTATAATTGACACCTGCTTAGTCCTGAGGAAGGGGGCGATTAGCACCCGAAACGTTGACGAGCAGAATGAGATAAAATTTTGTGTTTTATTTCTAATCCTGGCTGCCTATCCAGCACCAATACTATATACTTTTTGAGGTTTAAAATGTATTTTCGATACAAGTTACAAGATATTTTGGGAAAATGTATCTTGATACAAAATACAAAATATAGAATGTAACGAAAATACGTATTTCAAATACATGTAATTTCGTTACTGCCCATCTCTGATGCATTGGAATTTTTTAAGGGACTTAAAAAATAAAGCTTATTCCCAGATCTTTTTGAAGACAAAAATCTTAAATGATTCGTTAAATTTCTTGCAAAGAAAAAAAAAAATCGAATGAAAAAACTAGCATTATTTTCTTTTAGTCTTTTGATCGTTAAATAGTAAATAAAAGGTGAAGTCACTTGAGATTTATTTTCGGCTTGAGCGCAAATGGGCCGATGTTGTTCGGAGGCTAATGGACCTTAAGGGAAGGGGTGGCTGGTTGGGAGAAAGGAATAACAGAACATAGCACGATTTGCAAATTTCCCGAGCAGAACAAAAAGAAACAACAACAAACAAGAAGAGGGTGGAGGTAGGAGGGTCGAGGGAAATATATAGCTAAAATGATTAGAGAATAAATCACAGAGTATTATTTGATTCTTGAATGATGATAAATATTATTTAAATAAATTTGGTATTCTTTCTTTTCAAAGCAAAACAAAAAATCTGGTGTGACTGATCGCACAGCATATTTTCTCTTACCTTTGGTAATCGAAAGTTGTGTCCTGTGCTTGTCACGCCAGATTTTTTTGTGTCGAGATATATTTAGTTTCCGCCGATATATTAGAATTCAAGATATAAAATTTATAAACATGTGAAAATATTTATATTTTGGCAACCATTTCTCCTATCTTCCCTATGAAGTACAAGAGTAAAGTATGCTTCAAAAGATATCAAGGGCAAAATCAGAATATACATTTTTAAGAGCATCTAAAAAATAAATGATTTATGAATTTTAAACAAAATCGTTGGAGCGAATTTTGTGAAAATCGAAAAAAACGAACAAAATACATCAGTAAAGTACTAGTACTCTTTGTCCGATTTTGTTCAAAAGCTTCGTGTCCCTTCCCATGGGGGTGCCTAACTTAAATATAAAATTTCAACCTCATCGCTCTTTTCGTTCTTGAGATATGTTGTTCACAGACACACATACACCATGGCAACCATTTCTCAGACATACCATGTAGCCAAAATCACTTTTTTTGGATTGGTCAAAACGTGTATATCCATCAAAATCTCGACATCGAATTTTTGACATGAATCCAAATTCTTTCTCTCTCTATATAGGCCTAGGCCTATATTAATAATATATAGAGATAAGAGAGAGTAAAAATATTGGTGATTTAAAAGAAAACAAATGAATATTCGAAGCCAATTTCATTTTTATTTGTTATGCAAAATTTTACTTTAAATAATTTTTGAAGGCAGGTATTTGTGTGCTTATAAAGAGTGCAACAGTCTAAGCTATACTAAAAATTTTTATTTCATCCATAAAAGTACAAGCACAGATGCCGAACTCGGTGAATATTAAAAAAATATTAATTCAGATGAATCCCCAGGACAGTGCTTATATTTTAATCAATTCACCTCTACTACAATTTAATTAATTCATTACTCAATATTCTCTTAATCTTTTCAATTAGAGCTGAGAGGAGATTTTTGTTTAAATGGATTTTAACCGCCTGAAGAAGGCAAAATTGGGTACCGAAACCGCATTATATTCTTTTTTATCTTTTCGGCATCTTAGGCCATATAGACTTTAACGATGCTAATCATTTATTGTAATAAATACAATATATTCCCTGCTGAGAATCATAGTGGCGAAAGTCCGAAATTGAATTTTTTAGTTAAGCCTAGCAAACGTTGTTAAAATGTCTTCTCTTTTGAGTGTCAAAGTGACGAAAATATATTTCCATTCTTTGCTAATGATTCTGGCCTATTCATTTGTCGTCCGGCTATTTAAATGTATATGTTACCCTCGGACTTAGTGAGGGTGCCTACCTCCTATACCGAACGCGACGTTCGGACACCAGGCAGTCCGAAGATTTTATTTAAGCCATTTGGATACCAAATGGTTTAGCAGTATCAGCATAGCTTTTCTCTGGTCATACTTATTCCCTATCTCTGATAAATTGCCAATCGAAATTTTCCCTCGTTGTTTTTAAGTGAATAGTTTCTTTTTTTTCATTGAAAATTTTATTAATTTGAGTTTACGCCATTAACTTAGGCCCAAGTGGAATAAAAGAAAATTAAGTAGAGAATGAAACCGGAAGAGAACTTTTAACGGTTGAAAAGGGGATGGGGTGGGAGAAGAGAAGAGGAAAGAGGTGTGGATGCGGGAATGAAACGACGAAAATAAATTAAAAGTTGTTAAGATTAATTTAAGAGTGAATTTTTGTTGATATTGATCCTTTCCTACACTTACGGATAAATACTTTAAATATTTAATGTTTTGGATGCATCACTCTAATTTAATCAATCCCGCACCTTAAAGTCTTTTTTTATTGCTCAAGTCTAAGGCCCTTATTCAGAAATGAACCTGAGAAAAATCTTAACTTATGGAGAATTTATTACTATGCTTTTTTATATAATTACAAAAGAATTTATTGGGTTAAAATTTTCTTGACTGATTAATTAAAGGGAGATCTTAAAATTGGCCATTTAAGAAAAGTTTTAATTTAAGAAATATAGTAAAATGTTAGAAGCCTTTGGCTGTAACGGAGAGGTAGAGATCTCTTCTCTTGTGCTCTAGTTCAGTTTCACTTTTCGTTGCAAAAGAAATTTTTCTAAATTATATTGGCTACCAATTAATTTAGAAAAAGACGGACAGGGAGGGGCTCAGATGCCGAAAGTCCTTAAATTAAAAAAAAATTCTAACAAGTGTTTTTGCATGAAAGTTTTTGGTTTCACTGTCGATTCTAATGAAAATGAATTGTAATTCCATAGTTCTATAATCGTATATATATGCCTTCTATCATTTATGTCATTTATCCGCATTCTGTGAATTTCCACTCTGTTGTCCGTTGTTTATAAGGATTTTCAAATAATATCAATTTTAGTATTTCTACAACTCCTATTATAGAAATTCGCTTCGCCAATCTCTTTACTACTCGAGGATTTGCTTTATAAAATTTTTATTTAAGAAAAAGATCCTGAGAACAAATTCGGATCAATTCTCTAGAATCAAGCGTTAGACCTTACGACTGAGCCCTAGATAAATCTTTATTATTTCCAAAATCAAATAAATAGCCAAGCTTCTATTGCACATGTGGCGACTACATCAAAAAAATTTCAAAATAATTCTGGCTCTCTTTTTAATGCCTATTCCACTTTATATTGACCTATAAATATACTATTCAAAAATGGAAATAACCAAAATCTAGGGCAAAAGGAAGTAATTTTATTCACCCCTGTCACTTTTTTACTTCCAACAAAAGAAAGATATATACAATTTATGTTTCTGTAAGGAAATATTCTTATATTAATTGATTCAATATATTATAATAATATCAATTAGAAAAAAAATTATTTCCGACTTTTTTCTTCTTTTTTTTTTTTTTTTTTTAGATACATTCTTTCTGTCCTTTTAAATAAATCAATACTTGCGGAACTTTTTGCGAGCCAATGATGCGGAACAAAACAGGCTATATAATAATAATAATAAATAGGGAATGACCTGAAAATATCGGATTAAAAGAAAAAAAAATTAGGAAGTGAAGATATGCGTTGAGATATCTTCATTGACCTATAATTTTCAAACCATTTCATTCTGTCGATGATATTAAAATCTTTCTAAAATGTTCGAAAATGATGAAAATTATTCACCTCCAAGGTCTTATTTATAAAGACCTCTGTAGGTATTTTGAAAATTGATTAATCTGATATACGTATAAACTTTGAAATAAATCTGATAGCGTGATTTCGGGAGAAATATGGCTGAGGATTTGTTTACATTATTTTATTTAATGAAAAATCCCTCACGGCCAGGATTTGAACAGGGATCTTCTTTATAGAAAGTCGACACCCTAGCCCGCTACACCAGAGAGCCTCTATAAAAAGGAATATATTTAAATTTTGTTACCATGACAACTATTTCTCTAATCTTTCTTATGAAGTATAATACAAGAGTAAACCCTAAAGTACTCCTCAAACTATTTCGAGAGCAAAAATGATAATATACCGGTACATTTTAAAGAGCACCTAAAAAATAATTGATTTATAAATTTTAATAAAAATCCGTAAAGCAATTTCGGGTAAAAAAACACTTGAAAACTACATCAATAAAATAGGCCTACTAGTACTTTCTGCCCCTTTTATTTGAAAACTTAGGGGGTTATCTAACAAAAAAAAACCCCATTAAAAAAAAAAAAAAATTTTTTTTTAAACATAAAATTTCAATTTCTATCAAGATCGTGACATAATCAACTTTCTATATATTAACATATGTAGGTAAGAGAAAGTAAAAATAAACTTGCCTTCCTTCCCCCCCCCCCACTAAAGAGAGTTTAATTTAATTCTAAATTTATTTATTTATTTATTTATTTATTTTTTGTTATTTATGCCTTTTTCTAACTATATTTGGAATTTCATTAAGATTGGTTAAGAAACTAAGGAATTATAACGCGCACTTATTTCTAAAGTGACACAACTCAAAACTTGTTATTGAGATTTGCGTCACTTTTGAAATACTTGTGTATTAATTTTATATTTATAATAAGTCCACTGCGTACAAACTCACAACCCCAGTAATAGATATTAATTAATTAATAGTATTGGTGATGGGTAGGCAGCCAGGATTAGAAATAAAACACGAAATTTTATCTCATTCTACTCGTCGACGTTTCGGGTGCTAATCGCCCCCTTCCTCAGGACTGAGCAGGTATCAATTATAACAAAATAATATAATTGACACCTGCTCAGTCCTGAGGAAGGGGCGGCGATTAGCACCCGAAACGTCGACGAGTAGAATGAGATAAAATTTCGTGTTATATTTCTAATCCTGGCTGCCTATCCATCACCAATACTATACACAGTCTCCAGCCAAAGAAAATATTATCTTTAATTAATTAACATTCGATCCGCCCAGTTTTTTATTATAGCAAAATAATAAAAAAGTAAATTTTTTCTGCATAACTGTCAAAATGATATATGAAATAGAGAAGGGGGAGATAATTTATATTTATTTAATATTAAACACGCAAATGCTTAGAATTTTTATTAATCAGTTATAATAAAAAATAAGCCATTAACGGCTACATAAGTTTTTTATTTGATATCAGATTACGATATGGTTATTATGTGATGATATTTATGATAATATTTTTTGAATGCTCTTCTATATAGTTTATATGTTTTCATCCTCTCGAACAGAGGTTCCCAAATGAGGGTGGAAAATATTAAATGATATAATCAAATCATCATATAAATAATAGTAAATCAGGCTTATAAAATGAAAGTGTGGATTCAGTCCAATATTTATATTAAACACAACGGAAACTCGTAGTATCTTTCTTGAACAAAAGGATATACGGATATTATATGAATTGATATTATATAATCCAAAAATTATTAATTTTTTTTAATAATTTATTAGTTCTTGACAGATGCATATACTGTGCATGCATACAGATGTGTATTTTTGCAGTTCTGAAGATGGCTGTAGTGTTGACTGAAACAGTATATCCTTCTGTCAAGAACTAATAAATTATTAAAAATTTTATAAGCAAGGAAAATATTCTAATGTGACTACTGCCGGAAACTAAATTTATGACGTCACAAAAAATATAGTGTGACAAGCACAGAACACAACTTTCAATTACCGAAGCTGACAGAAACTTGTGTGCTGTGCGATCAGTCCCACCAGATTTCTTATGAGACAACAAGCTAAGCGCTCTGGTTGTCTAACTTCACGGCTCTATTCTCTAAGGTTGGCGGTTAATATTGAAACTGACTGTACAATAGAAGTAAAAAGATAAATGAATTACTTACAGTTTAAAAATTTTAAATAATTTGATTTCATTCTCAGAATTAATTTTCTGCACTTTTTAATTATAATAACAAGCTGCTTTTAAGAATCATTTAATGATATTTTTTACTTCTTAAATAAACTTATTTGTTTTTGTTATAATATAAAATCTCTTATTTCGTTTCTATTATTATATTCTCCAAAAGTTCATCTGAAGTTCTAAATTTCAAAGAGAAATAAAAAAAAATGTTTATAATCCTCCTTCTTCTTTCTATCTCTCACTATTTCAAGAGAAGCAAATTGAATCAAGTGAGATTTCGTGGCCCAAAACTCCTCCACCAGATCATAACAAAGAAGTTGTACCTTAAATGAGGCTAAAAATATTATTATTATTATTATTATTATATATCTAAAAGTTGGCAAGCGGTGAATTCTTGATGGGAAACGAGAGGCTTTTTGCACTCTTTTCACTCAAGACTCTCAACCCCTTTTTTTTTCTACCGTCAAAAGATCCGTCATCATATGAACGACACTCAAACACTCGACGCTGCGTTTATGGAAGATAGTAAATCAAAAGAAGTGGAGATCATTTCAAAGTCCAAATTTTATATCTGGCCGAAAAGCGAGCAACCAATTCTTTGTTTGTTGTTTCCAATTCACGCCTCATTCACCACATTTTTTTTTTGCTCCGTAAATATTAGGAAAATTGAAGAATGGTGCGTTTATATTTCTTAACAAAAGCATTAATAGTGATGCTTAAAAAAGGATGGTCCAGATGTCTTAATAGGGTTTCCTAGTATGATGATGACGCGGGTAAATTTCGTCATGGATCGATGTCTACAGGGAGATTAAAAAAGATGACACTGAACTTCTAAATTAAATTATACCGACATTACCAAATTTACATATATTTCTAATTTTATAATTTCGTTCATAGATAAATTTAAAATTATTTGAATATTGTTCAAATATAATTATAACCTACTATAATTCTTCTGTACGTTCAAACTTTTGAATCAGCCATTGACTCTCTCTCTCTTGGAGGCGGGTAGATGAGTGACGTAAATGAATGCATTTCATTGTGAATTCAATGAAATATTTTAGTACCATTTCTTGGGTGCTTAAGAAGATAGTAAAAATATATTGAATTCATAATATGAATTTATTATTTCCTTCAAAACCTACCCTCTTTCACTACAGAGATTGATAACTGTACTATCTACTAGGGCTGTGCAAAATAATCGAATAATCGATTATATACAGATTATTTTCTTAAAAAATAATAAATTATGAAAGAAAAATAATCGATTAATCGATTATTTTTTTTAAATAATCGAACATGAAAGAAAAATAATCGATTTTTGAAAGAAAAATAATCGATTATTGGGAAAAAATCAATTATTTTCGGGAAATATGCGTTCAAAAAGATGGGTGAAATTCGTATACTATTAATAAAAAAAAAGTTAAATAATTTTCGCGAGAGGGAAAATGGAAATTTTAGTTAATTATATACAAATAAATTTATTTGTAAATTTCTTTAGATATTATTCTTCGGCGACCTTCAGTCTAAAAAGAGGGGCTTGGTCCTTCTTTTTCCTTAATCAAGTGCCTCTATCATGGATTCATGATATTTTTAAAAGTATCGATATTTTTTGGCTTTATTTATTGTCGACGTTTCGGACGCCCGTCGCGCCCTTCCTCAGGACATTCAATCGTCAAACAAATTTCAACTGTTGAAATTGTATTATTCCATGCACGATTTCAATTTTCGTTAAAAATACGTCCATCCGTTTAACGATTGATTGTCTTGAGGAAGGACCGCGGCTGGCGTCCGAAATGTCGACATTCAATTAAAGAAAATCCGAGAGAAATTTTATTTATCCTGGACGCTATTAAACAGCCATATTTTTTCATCATCTTTGCAATAGGAACTTCGATACTTTTAGTTTCGTTATGAAAGTCGTCAATTTATTTTGAACTAAAAATTCAACTAATGATATACCTACAATTTTCTCATCGGTATTTTATTTTGATAAAATCGAAATCATCATTTGCATAGTTTTGATAGAGAATAGTTTTAATTGAAGAGGGCGACTTCAAAGGAAAGTGTGTTGGCCTTGTAACGTAGAACAATATCGAAGTGTCGAGTGCTTTGATCAGCAAGTTGAGACCAGTAAGGGGTTGGGGTTCAATTTCTTGATTCGGACATAGAAGAGAAGTTGTGGTGGCCCCGGGGAAAGTGACAGTTACAACCAGCAGAGATTGAGTCCCTTGGGAACTCAAATGGAATGGGAACAAGACCCTTTTGTTCCTATATAAACACACATTTCAAACAGGCACCATTTTTTTTTTCTTTTTATAAATATTTTTTTTTTTTTTTTGTTCAAAATTATAAAATATTTTTACCGCGGAATAATTTTAAATTTAAAGATTTTTGAAAATAATTTCTGCAATCTTACAAGTCTATAAGTAAAACGAAGCATTTTTCAATTTTAAAGCAACATATTTCTAGTTTCGTGTGTTTGTTTAAATAGGCCTATGTGTTGGTAGGACATTATTTAACGACTGCTGTTTTGTAATTGGCTTAAGCTTTTCAGTGATCGTAAATTGATACCACTAGAGTTGGATGCCTATCTGGCCAAATTGAAGGCGAGATTAAGACAAACATTCTCAAACTGTAAATTATTAAATTCTAGCAATTTAGATAAATTTTAACTAAAACCATTAATAATAATTACACTTGAATGAATTATAAAAAAAATTTATTCAGCAGCAAACAATGCATTTATATTATATCTTTTTTGTTTATTACCAAATTTTTTTTCATATATAAATTATGATAAAAAATCATATGATGACCTCTTTTTTTTTCATTTATATTCATATATATACAATAATAAATAATAGAGAAAAAAAAGTATAAAGTTAGTGAAATATTTACAAGCGCTTCATGCATTTTATTTTTACTTTTAAAGATAAATAGCTAGAATCATGCTTCTGTCCATTGACTGGTCTAAAAAAATTAAAAAATTAATCCGTTTTATATAGACCTGGATACGTTATTTTTTTTTCTTATCAAATATTCATTTTTTTCCTTTTCAAAAATGTTATACCTTTATAAAAATTAAATTAATGTAAAGTCAAGATTATAAAAAAATTTTTATATGGATATAAGAGACTTTTAAATTCTCATCTTTTTGCACCAGGACTCTTTTACATTTTTTAGAATATAATATTGGGTCTCCATACCCCTAGATTTTGAAAGAGGTCCACGGTTTTTTTTGTTATGGTTTTAATTTCATATTTTCACAATGTCGGTTAGTTGGATAAATTCGTTGTCCTTATGTGCTCTCCGTTCATGGGAATGTGTGTCCCTGAAATATTTAATTTTCATTTATTCTCGCCTCCGGCTCTGAAGATGGCTTAGACCAGTGGCCGAAACGTCAGCCTGGAACGGCACAATAAAAGAAATAAAATTGGCTGCATATGTCTTGCAATTTTTTTTTGACTCCGCCTTATAAATTTGTACTTTATTTTTCTTTGATAGGTCTATGTTTCATTCCTGAAGAAAGTACCATATATCCAAAGGAAATTATTTTAATAGCTGTAATCGTTCATTTTATCTGTAGGCTGGGAAAAAACCCAGGAGAAGATTCAAGGAATAAATTCCACTTTAAGATTTTTATTTTATAAAATTGACTACAAATTGAATTAATTAATAATTTATCTCTGATATTTTGTTGGTTAACAGATTATCTCATCTCAATAAAAAAAAGTTTGCATTGGTAATCTTTACATTTCTTCTCTTTTCCTCTTCGCTTTTAAACGGTTACTTTTGTTTAAGAACCACAACTTGAGTGGCTTTAAATTATTTAAAGGTTCAGGTCATTGAAAATCCCAAGAGTTGACTTTTAAGGAGAGACTTAGAAATAAGGCTTTTAAATTAATTAACTGTTCATCTACCAGGGAGAAAGAAAGAGTTAAGATGAGCTGCCCGACTGGAAATAAATATCTTTTGATAAAATATTTTCAACTTCAATACGAATCGTTTGAATAAACCAATCAATGACTTGTCAGTGTCAAAAAAAGAGAGACTATGTCCATGGTTGAAGCTCATTAGGCGAGAGCATCAATACCCAAGAATAAGCACGTGAAACCGACAAGCCTAAGTCATATTGACGTATCAAAAGGAGGAATTAAAGAGACATACATCTGGATTTTGCCTTTTTTTCTTTAATTAGGGTCTTTGTATTTAAAGAGGAAATCGAAATTTTATTTTTTATCAAAATCATCATATATACTTATATATAAAAGGCTAAGAGGGTGTCCGATGTGTGAAACAACCAATCAGGCCTCAGGGATAGCGCGGAAAAAATATAAATTTTTCTGTTTGTTTTTTTTTTTTTTTTTTTTTTTTAAATATCGGCGTAAATTTTTTGTCTGTGTACCGGGAGAGTCCCGGAAAGGATATGATTCACAAAAAATCTTAAGTTCATGAATAATTAACCGCTAAAATAATCTCTACATATAAAAATGAAAAGGGAAAATGTATGTACCGGTATGTATATAAGTAGGCGAGCAAGGGGGTCCAGGGGGCGCAGCCCCGGCTAGACGAAAGCCCCGCCGAAGGCGGGGCTTGCGTCTAGTCATTACTATATATGGGGTCGTCCACATATTACGTAACCCCTTTTATGACGATTTTCTAGTCCTCCCCCCCCCCATGTCACAGTACTATTTAAAATGTATATTCTAAATGTTGCCATTGAAATCTTCTGAAGACCACTTTACTCTTGTACTTCATAGGAAAGATAGGCGAAATGGTTGTCATGGTAACAAAATATAAATAAATAGTTTATAAATTTTTCAAATTCAAATGTACCGTACTGTCGGAAATATATCTCTTCACAAAAAAATCTGGTGTGACAAGGCACATAACACAACTTTTGATTACCGAAGGTAAGAGAAAGTTGTGTGCTGTGCGACTAGTCACACCAGATTTTACATTTAGTAGAGAGAAAATAATTTGGTGTCATAATTAAAATACCATTGGTAAATATACATTTAAAATACGAATATTTATTTAATAATCTATGTCTAGTTAAAATATTAGGATTAATATAAAGCTGAATAATTAAATAAAAAAAAAAAAAAAAAATTATATATTCTATTAAATTTTCAAATGAATTAATAAAAATAATAAGCTTATTGAAAATATGAATGTTATTTGTTTTTTTTACTAAATAATATAATTAATTATAAAGGAGCTCCGATTAATCCAGACGCGCACCTTCTACGTAGCAACAAAGATGCTAGTGGGTAATTTTTCAATGATCGCTTCAGTCAGGCCCCGGGAAAAAGCCAGGATGAGGTGGGGGTTGATTTTGCTTATTACGTCATTACCCCTCCTCCTCCCCCTCTAAATGCTTAGACTCGAATTCTAGCTACAATTCCATATCATCTATTAAGATTGGACAACTTGGCCTAGCTACCGCTCCAGGAGCCCTATTCCTTTAATAAGGAGACGCTCCCCGTCACCTGCTTCAGTTGGCCAAGCGGCCCCGTACAGTGAACTTTGAATCTGTGTTTGTTTGTATTAAAATTGTGGTGTGTATAATCAAACATGGCGTCCACCTGTCGGCACGACGCGGTTCGTGGAGCTTTCCTCCTTAGTTTTAAAGGTATTTTACATTTTATTTTTAAACCATTGATAAAATTTAAATAAAATATGATAAATAAGCAAAGAGAAATATAATTTACAATTAATATTTTACATATAATGTAAAAATGCCGGTATTAAATCTAAAACGCATCCAGCCAAGCTAACAATTTCATTTTCTCTACAAATAAGACTATAAATAATTAACAATCAGGATATTTTTTATTAACTAATTAATTGATTTACTTTAATGCAAACTTGCCCCTCTTTTTAAATGTTTTAAAACATTCTTTATTTCAAATTCTCCTCTCTCTTTCTAAGAAACTCTCTCTCTCTCTCTCTTATTTCTCTTTTCCCCGACTCTCTCCTCTCTTCACAAAATTTATTCTCTCTCTTCCAAACTAATTTTACTCTTTACTCGTGTTTGCCAAAATACATTTCTCCTCTTGTTGAATTAATTATTTTTGCAATCACTGTCTTCTTTTCTATATTACATTTTTATATAGTAGAATGTTAAACCCGGTCAAAACTTGTTCAGACAAGTGAGAGCCTTCCTTTTCAATTCATAGGCAACACCTTTTTATAGAATACATACACGAATATTTTAATTAGATACCTTTTAAAAAATAGAAATATATTAAGAATAGAATAATTTTCACTGAAAACTCACACGAAATTTTATTCCATATTTTCATTTAATATTTTTATTGGATTTATTCACGTATTGAGAGCGTAGTTATAATGTCTATTTATTAACATAAATAATGAGTAGTGGGGACTTTTTTTTATACTTTTTAATAGGCTTATTCTTAAATTTTTGTTCGAACTCTGATATGTTAGAATCAAAAAAATTTCTCTCTAGCTATTAGAAATAATTTTATCTTCTCTTTTAATACCCTATTTTTTTTATTCATTCAATTTTTTTTTTTTTTTTTTTACTTTCAAACATTGATTTATTTAACAAATGTGAATGTTTATTTGTTGATGGACCAAACGTATCATGGTCCCCGGGGATCAAACCCAGGATTTTTTTTTTTTAATTCTCACTTGTCAGTTGCCTGGTCAAGGGTCAGGTGGCCTGGCGCAAAGGGTAGCTCACCGATGCCCTTGACAGGCTGGAGGTCCTGGGTTCGATTTCCGAGGACCATGGTGCGTTTGACCGACCAACAAATTAACATACACATTTGTTAAATATATCTATGACTTGTCAAGTTCGAATCGACTATTAATGTCTTATTCAAATATTATATCTGGTATATAGATCTCGAAAATTATTTAATAAAACATTGAGTCCCCTAAAAGACAAGATTTTTTACAAAATGATTTTTTTTTTACTACTTTTTTGTGAGATGGCTTTCTTCAGCCCTGAATACTCTACTTATCTGTTTCGAGGTCAAAGTGGCTAAGTCCACTTTTTTACTTTCTCTTACCCATGCATATAATATAAGCCTATATATAAAGAAAGTTTAGGGTTCATTTTTTTGATTTTCTCAAAATTTGCTTGAACGTTTTTGTTTAAAATTGATAAATCAATTATTTTTTATATGCTCTTTAAGAGCACTTTTGCTTTGGTAAGAGAAAGTTGTGTTGTGCTCACACCAGATTTTTGCATCTTGAATTCAAATCTTCCATACTGTCGGAAACTAAATATCTGTCGGCACAAAAAACATGGTGTGACAAGTACACAACACAACTTTCAATTACCAAAAGAAAGAGAAAGTTATGCGATGTGGACCCGTCACACCAGATTTTTATTAATAAGTTGTTTAGCCTTTTAATAAATAAATTTTAATTACCATGTTTGGGGTTATTTCATAGTTAGATTTTAATGATAATTAAAAATTAAAAAAAAAAGATCAAAGAAAAGTCTTCGTTCTTTTTAAATTCACTATTTTATTCAAAAGACAATTTTCAATTTACAATTTAGAAATTTTAATGTAAATTTAAGAACCAATTAAAAGATGCCTGCATCTCACTCTCTCTCTCTCTCTCTCTCTCTTTCTCTACCAACTTAAACTACATTTAAATTCACAGCATACTTGATCTTCAATTATTATTCAGCATCAGAACTATCTTAAGTTCATTTCCTTTATTAATAAAATACTCATCTGGGTGTTTTGGGGCTCCCCGCTCTTCAACCCCTGTCTAATTCAAAACGTGCTAATGGCACTCAAAACGAACCCAATTGTCGGATTACACATAGCAGCAACATTGTTGCCTCTCTCTCTCATATAGCAAACATTATAACGCCTCTTTCACCTTGACTTTTAAATATTTATTAAATTTTCTCGACTCGCGTGGATTATCATTAGAACACGTTAGAAGACCCTTCGCTTCGCCTTTTTGAATATTTTAAGAAAATGCAGTGATATCATTATAATACATATTGCATAATATTCTCCTAAGGTTATGCTTATTAATGTAATAAATATTAGATTACGTATTCCCATTTTACTCTATATACAGTTTGAAAAACGTCGTCTCTAGTAATCTGATTATTTTTTACACATACATCCTTTCTGTCTTGTAATTTTCTAATAAACGTATAATACTTCAGAAGAACGATTTTATTAAAAGAAAAATCTTTTTTTATTATAATAAAATACAATTTATTAAAAATTTACTAAAGCAAGTATTATTAAATTTTAATTTAATATATTAAGCAGATTTAAAAAAGTTGTATAAGTAGAAAGTCAAGATTTTTTTAACTTTAATATAGGCTAATAATATTTATTAAAAGAGCACAACTCGTCTCTAGACTTTGTTTTCAAATTAATATAAGATTATAATTTATTTTTAAGCCAAAATTTTTTGTATTAAAATTACCACTTGATTTTTTAGTAAACTTTATTAAGTTAGTTTATCATAAACACCTGGGCCATTTGTTCATACCCCATCCTTATTTATTTGAATTTATTGGCCTACTGAAATTATTTTTGTCGCGTTAAACATTTTTTTCATTGATAATGATTCGGTACGAAATTCTCTGCCTTCTAGTCTAATTAAAAGTAAATAATACAAAAAATATATAATTTATATTATCATTTATTTATTTTTATTACTTATCAAAATAATGTTCTTTTATCAAAAGCGGATTCAGAGGAGTTTTCCGGGAGGGGGGGGTAATCTGGTGTGACTGGTCGCACAGCACACAATCTTTTCTTACTTTCGGTAATTTAAAGTTGCATTCTGGACTTGTTTAGAATATATATACAAATCAAATTTTTAAGTATTAATTTTTTAAATTTTATATTAAAAATAAAATTTAATTCCCAAAAAAAAAAAATTTTCTCAAATCTCGGGGGGGAGGGGGGGTAATACCCCTTCCACCCTCCTTGTATCCACCCCATGTCTTTTATTAATTCATTCTTGCCTTTGACTTGTGCCATATTGGTAAAGCATTGACTTTTGTACTAAGGTTCAAATATTCGCTTCCCAGATGGGAAAAATATAATTTAACTTTAAACAAATTAAAAAAACAAAAAAACAAATAGGGGGAATTTGATCTGATTTGTCAAAATTGAATTTCAATTTTCTATAGGAATTTTTAATATTTTCTTACACTATTTTAACCCTAAAAGAATATTATCTAGATACATAATAAAAAATAATAATAATAATAATAATAATCATCATCATCATCATCATCATCATGGATGAAATGAGCCAAGGGAGGATACAAGGGGGGGATTTATTTTTAATGTAAAATTTTAAAAATTAATACTTAAAAATTTGATTTGTACTTATATTCTGGCAAACAAGTACAGAATGCGTCTTTAAATTATCGAAATTAAGAAAACATTGTGTGCTGTGCGACCAGTCACACCAGAATCCCACACAAACCCCCCCCCCCCCGAGAAACACCTCCGCCCTTGAAAGGAGCAGGCAGCCAGGTAGTTAGTCTCCACCTAATGAAACTCTGTTTAAGAAACAATTTCGGCTTTAATTAAATAACGCTATCATATGTCCACTTATTGAACTGAAAGCATTGCCTCTTTTCTTGAAGACTAACTACCCCAATATATTTAATTGAAAAGAAGCAAATCTTTTCGCTTTGATTTCTTAATCACACACAATGTCATCATTTAATGATTCAACTCTAAATTTTTAAAATTTATTAAAGAAAATTACACTTTTAAAGTACATAAATCTTTCCTTTAATGGGTAGACGGTAATTAATAATCAATTTTAATATCATTTGTGAGGAAAAAATGAGCTATAAAGGATTATTCTCTTTTATAAATAATTATTTTGTCATCATACCATTAACATCTATCCATCTTTAACACTTGACTACCCTTTGTTTATGAGAATATCTTTCTTTTTTTTTGGAGGAGGGAATTTTAATAAATAGTAATAATTGAACATTTGAAATATATATATCTAATCTTTTTTCTTCTTTCTTGTATTATAGACTTAACTAACATATTAGCTAAGTCGCTTCTTATCTTATTTCAAATCTTCATGAAGATCTTTTAACAATATTTTTTGGGTGATTGTATTATTAATTCGTCTCGTTTTTTACTTGAAATTTTTATTATTTTTATACTATTAACATGACTTGTCTTGAAATTCTTTAACTTTTGAGATAGAAACAAGACGGGTGTCGAATTTTCTTGTCTCTGAGTGTATGACTGAGATGGAGATGAAAGGGAGAAATGGCCAATTTCTCGTCTCGTTTTTCAAAGTGAATTACTAGCCATTATAATTTAAATTTAATCGCTCAGGGCGGCAAGCGTACCTCGTACCATTCACCACTAAGAACTTTGTCTCTACCCCCAAGTGACAACGTGAAAATACCTTGGTTTAAAAATACGTTAAAAGAAAGATATCGAAGCAAAAAAGAAAAATCAGTAAAATAAAATTATATAGCTATAAATAGCGTTAAGAAAAGACAAAAAATGTTGGATTCATCTCCCCATCCAAATCCCAATTTACCGGAAATGTCTCGTATGTAGCCTTTTATTAGCTGTTCCTGCCTCGATTTTCTAAATCCTCTTTTTTCTTTTCTTTTTTTTTTTTAGAAAACAAACGAATAAGTGAATATAATCATTATCGTTCCGAGATGTTGTAGAACTTCTTATGTAGGTTCTGATAAGTTCTAAAACAAAATCACCTTAAACCAATTGTTTTTTTTTTTATCTCTTTGCAGAGCATTTATCCCTATTTGTTTTACTACAAAAAAAAAGACAATGAAATTATTTGACGATTAAGAATAATTTTTTTATACGACTATTCTCCCTCAGGACTGGGTGAGAATAAAAAAAAATCCGTTCACATTTGTGTTAAAAATGCTTAGGCGTAGAAATAATTAGGTAGATCTTCTAATTAAGTCGTTTCATGCTTAACGAGCTTTTTTGGACATTAGCTTAGGGAATCTCTTCCGCCCCTCTCCTCTCCAATATAAGAAGACAATTGAGAAGCTTTTTTCTTCGTTAAGCTTTTTCTTAATTAGTTAAGGCGGAAGAAATGCGTTGAAAGAAAGAAATTAAGCAAGAGTGAAGTGTAAAAGAAGAAGAAGAAGAATGAAGTGAGGAGAATTAATTCCAAGCGAAATATTTTAATGTTTATCTAAGGGATATAAATTATTAATATATCGTTGTCCGAACTGTTGAAGGAAAGATGAAACAGTCTCGAATATATCCATAATAAGTTTCGGTCCATATGTCGGATGTGCTGTTGCCAATTTGTAAGGGCGCAAGGCCATCGGGGGCGGAGGTCCTGAGTTCGCAGCTGTGACCACCCCCTCAACGATTCTCTTCTCTTCTCACACTCACTGAAAGAACACGCACCAAGGGCCAAGGCCGGACCAGTTGGCAGACCTCACGTCCTGGACCAGCAACAACCTCACACATTCACTACACCTCCCTTCTTCTTCTTCTTAGAATTAGATGAAAATTTATAATTTGTATTTCATTTAGATCTAATAAATCTTATGTACTGAGATCTCGTTTTATTTATCCGATCTGCTTTCGTACACGGCGTCACACATCCAGGCTGTGACATTATTTTATTTTTTGTCTCTCAAACTTTTCTTTCTGTATTTTTTTTTTTTCAAATCTGCAAAATTTATTAATAATTAAATATAATCCCCAATATAAGCGAGGTGAATTGCTGAATCAATATGTAGCATAATAAATAAAAGGCTAAGCAGATATGATAAAAAAAATTTCAAGACATTAAGACAGAAATATACAGTACCTCTTTAGGTTTCAGTTAATAGAAATCCTCTTATGTTCTTTGATAAACACATTTTGACTTAATGTTTTAAAATTTTTTTGTATATTATGCCTTTGTGTACTCCATTATAGCCATGCAGATGGTCTCATAGTCGAACGAAACGTCGCGACGCGTCGCCGTATGTTCGAATGCAATAAAGCTACTTACCCTTATATTTATTCTAGTCTCATCCATCCAACGTAACCTATACTAAAGTAGAAGATGCTTTTAAGCAAACCATAGGTTAAGTTTATTAATAATTAGTTTAGAAAAATATTTTTTCATAATATTCTTTATACAAAATTTCCTATCATTAATTTGTTCATGATAAATAGTGAGAAGTAATATTTTTTGATATTTATTAATTTTTATTCTCTTTTGTTTCAGGTGAGTTTCTGCTCTGATCCTCTTGCTATTTCGAGTCATTTTTTTGTTGTAAGTAGATCTTAATCTTTCATATTTTATTTAAATGCTGTCTGTGATCCCAAAACTATGCCCCCCGACTCTAATACAGGGGTGGTATGTAAATATTCAAATATTAAACAGATAGACCAATATTTTTTCAAAGTTTGGGGACAACTGATATTTTTTTTTAATTGACTAATAGACATCTAAAAAACTCTAGATATTTATATAATAAGTATAATCTGTTGATTACCAAAATATAAATTAGGATTTTATCCCTTATATATATTATGAGCCCCCCTCATAATTTTCGAATGACTTCGTGACTGATTATCGGGTATTTCAATCTAAGGAGTTGAAGTGACATTGATGTTTTCATTTTTTTTTTTTTTTTTTTAAGTTGTTTGCTATCTTTGAATTTGATTTGTGTAATGGTGGTAGCTTTATAATATGATGAGCTCAGGTGCCACATCAAAGTGGAAAAAATCCATTAGGTAAAATGATAATTATCTGTACGTCTTCATTTCTTGCACGATAGGATAAAGATTTCTTCTTCATTATACAATACTACATTAAAGAAACCATAAAAAAAAATGTAAAACTATTGGAAAAGAAAAAAAAAATTTTTTTAGTAAAGTGTTTTTTATAATAAATAAAAATTAATCTACATTTATTTCTCATGTCTTTGAACATATAGTAAACAACTGTGTGCTGTGCGACCAGTCACACCAGATTTTTATTTAAATATCTTTCTTATTATCACATAAAATTAATATTTTATATTATTATTATATTTTATATATTATATTAATTACTTCAAGTTGAAGTCGAACGATCATTTATTTCACAAAAATATTATTAACTTAAAAAAATATATATAGGTCTATATATATATAATAATCTTTATATTAGTTTATCCCAAATACTTATAAATTATTCAATAACAAGCTCTACGAAAATAAAGTTTGTAAAAAGAAAAATATTCATTTTTTCATCGAAAAATTAAAGTTTTAAAAGTAGCTTTAAGCAATTGGCTGAAGAAGAGATTTCCACTCTTTCCACGTTAAATAGGGGAAGCTATTAGATTGGGTCCAAAGTAATTGAGATGACGGGTAAAGCCTTTAAAAGCACATTTTTTGTACATATATTAAAGGAAATCATTGGAAAAATATATACTTGGCAAAGTTTGGTATATGAAGGGAAGAAAAATATAAAAAAATTGAATAGAGAGAAAAAAATGGCGGTCTTAAAGTTAGAGAAAATACATAGCAAATAGGGTGTTTCTTCAAAAGAAAGAAACAAGTGTTTTGACACTAGTCAAAGTCAAGTTTCAAGTGACATTTGTTAGTTAACGTGCTACACGGGCTAACGATTGCCGAAAGATTTTAACGCGCTATTTGCTTTCTGACACGGACAATAAATTTTAAGATATTTAGTATTTTTTTTGGACCATAGCTGCATACATCTTTTTTTCGAGTCATAAAAAATATCTCGTAAATCCCCAAGTCTGAAAATTATTTATTTTTCAACCAGGAAATATTTTCTTCAAGGGCCCAGACAAATTTAAAATTAAATTTTACGTAGCCCTCGGGCCTGGTGTATTTGGTAGCGGGCTGCCCTTATATACCAAGGCTTTATAGGCAACTCAGGTCATATAAGACTTTGACGATATCCGTTATTGATTAATACACATATTGGGGGTCAAGGCATTCTTATTTAAGCCATTTGGTATCCAAATGTTTCTTAATCAAAAATATTTCAAACCCGCTTCATACAAAATGTACCTTAAACTGTTTGATTAGGTTAAATTTAATTTTATTATTAAAAAAAAAAAAAAAAAAAAAATGTACAATCCTTTTTTTTTCTTACCTATGTATATATGTAATATATATAGAGAGAAAGTATTGGATTCATGTCAAAAATTCGATGTCGAGATTTTGATGGATCTTACGTTTTGAGGCCCCTGAATCAAAAAGTGGTTTTCGCGACATGGTTGTCTGTGTGTGTGTCTGTTGTGTGTGTGTGTGTCTGTGAACAAAATATCTCAAGAACGAAAAGAGCTAGGAAGTTGAAATTTTATATTTAAGTTAGGCACCCCCATGGGACGTGACAGGAAGCTTTTGAACAAAATCGACCAAAAAGTACTAGTACTTTACTGATTCACTTTTTCAGTTTTTTTCGATTTTCTCAAAATTTGCTCCAACGATTTTTTAAAATTCATATATCAATTATTTTCTAAATTCTCTTTAAAATGTATATTCTCATTTTGTGATTGAAATCTTCTGAAGACCACTTTACTCTTGTACTCCATAGAAAAGATAGGAGAAATGAAAATCTGGTGTGAAGAATAAACTTTCGATTAGAAGGTAAGAGAAAGTTGTTTATAGATTTTTTTTTTTTAATTATACTTTTTTCAATATTTAACAATTCGGACTTCCCTGTGAGGCTTCATTTTTGATTTTATTTTTTTACAATAATTACTAGTATAATTCCAATAGGTCTGCTAAAAATTTTCATATTTTTTGTCTTTTATCTTTCAAGGTTTGTTAACTGTCTAATATTTGATAAAAATCACTAGTGTCTTGTTCATTAAACTTGAAGACAAAATCCTTTTCTTTCTGCTTCGATGAATTTTACTGGTAGCAAAAATCTTTTAATAAAACACCCTTGCAAAACAAACTTTGAATTTCTTTCTAACAAGAAAAAGAAATAAAGATCATTTACGAATCTTCCTGTGCAATAACCAATATTTGGTCCAAAGAAGAATAAATAAATAATAAATTAGTGTAAAGCTTGGCAAAGAAATGTTTAAAATATCTTTCCACTTTACATTAGGATTAATAGTCAAAATTAAAGCGAGGAAATCCGTCTGATATGCTAATCATTTTGCTCCTGCTTTCATTTTTCGGATTATCATAATACCCTGGGATTTTCTTCTTAGTCTCAATGTAGAAAAAAATTTATATTTGAGTTTTAAATTGATATGTCATGTATATTTTATATTTATTTGAGGCCATCAGCGCCAGAACGGCCTAACCCACATTTCACTTTCTTGGTTTTATGCCTTAGTATCTATTAAATCATGAATTTCAGAGCAGTACTGTACTACTATATCATGAGAAGTAGTGTACCACTCTGGATTTCACGATTTAATAGATACTACGGCATAAAACGAAATAAGTGAAATATGGGTTAGGCCGTTCTGGTGCTGATGGCCTCATTTATCTTGTAAGAGGTAGGACAAACTTTTCCAGAAATTATAAATTATAAGTATATTATTTAAATTTTTATTTTTAAATTACACCTGTCAACACGATTTTTTTTTAAATTTATTTTTGCCTTAGCCGGGTGCCATAGGCATAGGTTTGGCTTCTGCATTTAAAATTTTCGTTTCTCCTACTCTAAAAATAAAGGGAAAAATAATCTTTTTGATCAAAGTTTGATTTTGTAGAAACTAGAGCAATTTTTCAAATTTTTGAGAGAAATCACTGATTTTTATATTTTTGGAATAATTTTTTATTTTAAATTTGATTAGAATAGTTTTTGCTGAACAATCAGAGTCTTTTTAATTTAAGATTTGTGATAAACAATAGCATATAAATGTAAAATAACAAGAAATCAGGTTTAAAAATATTTTTGTATTTTTTTTATATTTGTACTAGACGCAAAGCCCCGCCTTCGGCGGGGCTTTCCGTCTAGCCAGGGGGCTGCGCCCCCTGGACCCCCTTGCTCTCCTACTTATATACATACCGGTACATACATTTTCTCTTTTCATTTTTATATATAGAGATTATTTTAACGGTTAATTATTCATGAATTTAAGATTTTTTGTGAATCATGTCCTTTCCGGGACTCTCCCGGTACACAGACAAAAAATTTACGCCGATATTTTAGAATTCAAAATGTAAATAAATAAAAAAAATCGTAAACATGGGTAAATATTTATATTTTGTTACCATGGCAACCATTTCTCCGAATTTTTATTTTTTTCTTATTTTAACGGTTAATTACTCATTAACTTATTGTTATTTGTGAAACAAAACCTGTCCGGGACTCTCACAAACATACACAGAAAATTTCATCATAATTGGTTCAGTCGTTTAGGAGGAGTTCAGTCACATACACACGTACAGAAGAATCTTTATATATAAAGATGGGCTGTTTCGTATTAAACAAAAGCAAACTTAAAAATCAAAAAATGGGAATTTAAGTGTTTTTCGGTGTCTAGAAGCAGAATTCCAGCATTCGAACAGAAACCCAAAAAAATTTTTGTTGACCTGTGTTATCTATTGTTTATAAGGCCTTCAATGCCGAAAGTCACAAATTTCCATTTGTTTATTGTTTAATTTTGAAATTGACATTTTTATTAAAAGGCTATAGAAATATATCAAAACAGAATAACAGGAAAAATCTTGATTAAGATTTGTTTTTGAGATAAAAAAAAAACTTTTTTTTTTATGTCTATCTCTCTCTTTTTTGTCAGAAGATAATTCTTAAAATTTGTTGTGTCTATTATTTCTCTCTTTCTCTCTGCGGTGAACGTGTGTACAAACCATTATCAGATAGTAGATAAAAAACATGCCGACGACCTAGTCAAGATGCAAACTTTTGTATAGTCCAGTTGTGTGCCATTTTTTTAATGATTTCAATAAACAACAGATATGGGGCGTTAACTTGAGCTCTTTTTTTGTCGTTGTTATTCTGTTTATTTTATATATATATAAAACCTCAAAAGTCTAAATAAGCAGAGGGAAAAAACGTAAACCTGCGTGCGATTTTATCTTTTTCACTGAAAGGAGATGATGACGCTACACAATTCATTTTATCGTCAGATCTTTGGGAAAATTTTTAAAATTTTTTATAGTTTAATAGATAAGAATTTTATAGATAATTTTTCTCTTTTTTTTTTTTTTTTTAGAAAGAGCCTCTGTACTAGTCAGACAATAAGGAGCACAATAACTTTAAAAAAGGAGGGACTTGACCCAAAAAAAGATTAGTAGGGGGGGGGGGTCAAGTTAGACACTAGCCACGATTCATACCCTTGTTACGACACTGACAAAATATAAATATTTTTCTGTTTATAAATTTTACATTTTGAATTCAAATGACGGAAACTAAATATATGTCGACACAAAAATTCTGGTGTAACAAGAACAGAACTCAACTTTCGATTACCAAAGATAAGAGAAAGTTGGGTGCTGTGAGACCAGTCACACCAGATTTTTTCTTTATGATTATTCTTATTGAAATAAAATCAACATCCATCACACAAAGGACTCTTATGCCAAATTGAATAACCTTGGTCTAATTATATTTTAATAAATACCTAAAAATATTATCAAAGGAATATAAAAACAAATCTGTCAATTTTTCCACCCAACATTAAATCTTAATCCAATATAAAAAAAATTTTTTGATACTTTTGTTTATTCTCTTCATTCACCGATTCACTTGTCAAATTAGTGAATATGACAATTAAAAAAAAAATTCGAAGCATTATTTTCAAAGAGAGAAAGTATTTAAGCCATATGCCAAGTGGGCAGAGATCCAAATGAAAAAAAAAAAAAATTTTAAATATTTTCTCTCTCCTCTCTCTCTCTCCCTCTTTCTATTATTTGAAGAGAATATTTAGAATTAGTGAGTAGTATTTGCAATTAGAGATGAAATGTCAAGGAAAAAAAAGATTTTCTTCTCTCTCTTTTGTTAAGAAAATACAAAATAACAGCTGGAAAATAGAGGAAAAAGAGGAATTACTCAGTCTGGGTGAATTAGTTCGTCTTTAAAAAAAGAGGTGGTAGAAAAAAACTTTGTTTCAAACTTATTTTCCCGAAATCTTTTTCTCAAAAGATATATTGATTAATTGAATATTAATTTATATTCAACTGTTTATTATATTCGTCTCTCAATTTCTGCATTTGAAACCACTTTAAATAATTTTGAGTCAAATCTCGCGCTCATTTATTTTTAATTAAATATTTATGCAGCTAAATGAATTTTTTTTTAATTCTCAACATTTCTCATCATTTGTTTACTCTAATTTAAATCATTTTAAATTGTACAAAATACTTTGGTAAAGATCCAACTAAATTATACCTATCGTTTTCTATGGGGGAAAATACACAGAAAGGAATAGGAATTTTGGAACGAAAATAATTTTACTCTAATATTACTATATATTATAGGTAAAATTAATCAATAACACTAGGTGATATGTTTCTGTATATTTATTGGTATAAATACTTGTTACGAATTTCGAGACTCGTGTGTCGTATTCAGAAGTAATACAAATACTATATTTGTACTAGTATTTAAACCAATAAATATATTGAAATATATCACCTGTTGTTTTTGATTAATTTTAATTTTATCTACTTTCTGTTTCAACTAAAGCCCACGGTTATCAGTTAAAATATATTATAGTAAAAATATTTCGGAGGTCTTTGAACATTTCGTTTTAAAATTTCTACATGTTGAAGGAATGTCCAAGGGGAATAGATCAGGCGCAGATTATGCAATCGGCCATTCCATATCAAATCTTGAAAAATTTGACAGAAAATAACCTTGATCTCTATACATTTTGTGAATTTTTTTTCCGGTATTTTATATTAAAATTAAGATCTCTTTTATTTTAATCAAATGCTTATTTTTGACGTGACAACGTCTTACAAATCATGTGTCTATAGTGGCATGTTAGAGGGGCATGCACGAAAAAGTTTATTGGCTTGAATAACTCCTCTGTCTTAAGAGGTATAATTATGAGAAATATACGGTTAGAAAGAATGAGTTTTCAGCTAAAGATTTCACCATTTATTTTTTTCCTATCATTTTATTTTACCGAGCTGCGGTAAATTCTAATTTGAAAGTTTTTTCATTATGAAAAATCGTTTGCAAAAACTGTTAAAAAAAAAAATTGCCCTACTTATCCCAAAAATTCTTTTCTGGAACCCCCTCTGGATCAAACAGAATGGAACATTAGCGCATATATAAATTTTTAAGCAGCCAAATAAAATGATACACTTTTCTCACCTTTTTTTTTTCATTTTAAATTATTTCAAATTAACAATTAATGAAGGGGCAAGCAGCCAGGAAATTAGCCTCTATGAAATGAAACAGAGACAGTTTCGGCTTTAATTAAATAATCACATCTTCAGTCTATTTTCTAGAGTATGAACTCACATGACAGCGCATTATGTCAAATTGTTGAGATGTCCGTTCGTGGGTATTAATATACATTAAATACCGGTACTTGCACATATGCAATGCATGTAATATATGTATAAGTATTTTTTATGTATATTAATACCCACGAATTGACTACTCTACAATTTAACTCAATACGCTGTTATGTGAGTTTATACTCTCGAAAATGGACTGAGGATGGCTTTATTTAATTAAAGCAGAAACTGTTGAGTTTCATTTCATAGAGGCTAATTTCCTGGCTGCCTGCTCTTTCATCTAATGTTAAAATACAACAGCCACTTTACAATTTCACATCTAATATCAAATTAAGCAAAATCTTCGGGTACCGAAAAAGACCCAGCCAAAATAACAAAAAAAGAACCATTTTAACAGTTTTTAAAACTTGAAAGTTGGATTTGCAGAGTCCACTCAACTCGCAATTCTCTTCAACTTTTTTGAATGATACAAAAAAAAATTAATCTTGCATAAGTTAAAGTCGTTTTTCACAAATGGTTTATTGATCTAAATATAATCCGAGATAAGAATAGATATTAAATTTTTTGCTCCCCTCTTATCTCTTTTAAAAGAATGCCTCTTTATTATAATTCAATGTCTTACTTCTGTTCTTGTCCTATTTTTTCATTCAAGTTCCTTATAATCCTTCCAACACAGTTGCAAATCTATCACACAGAAAGGGATTTTGATCTCGGTTTGGTTTTGGCCTTAAGGTCTCAAGCAGCCTGAATCCTCGTAACTGAATCAAGCACAAGGCTTAAGCTAAATATATATAATTGCTACGATAATTAATGAAAGGATTTCGTAGGGTGTGCGCGTAAGGGAGAAAAGGGCCAATGTCGACTTCAGCTTAATCTGCTAATGTTTTACCCCGAGCCCTCACTTTCTCTTTCTCTCTCCTCGGAGTGTAATTATTACAAAGGAACCTTTAGGTAAGAAGATAAAACGTTTAATGAACCCGAAATTCTCAATTGAATTCAATGAAACCAACTAGTTGAAAAATAAATAAAATATGTTCGAATTGAATTTATTTTATTTTTACTTTTTTTTTCTTTCGCTCTCATTCTTTCTTTCTCTGCTTTTGAAAAAGAAGAAACCTTCTTCTTGTTGTTGTTGTTGAGAGAGAGGTAATGGCTTTCAGACATTTCGGACGTGGACGAGGCCATTCATCAGGTCCAAAAGGACCGGCACAAAGGCCTTCTTTCCTTAAAAAAAAAAAAATCTTCAATTAGACATTAACAACTTGAATGGCAAAATTTATTTACAAAACATTTCAATGACTGAAAATTTAATTTGATCAACAAGGAAATCTCATTTATTTTGAATAAATTTTAATACAGAACGCCTATAATACGCGCATGGTTAAAAAATGTCTAAATTCTCAAAAAGCAGTCAATAAAACTAGAATTTTATTTAATTTCTCTTTGCAATTTAGATTTTTTAAGCATTGATTAATATTATAAAAAGTAATTTTTTGATAATTTCAGGGCTGCCGGGAGAGGCCCGATGTGTATAACTTTTTTATTTTGCTTATTTTTCTGGAACCATTCATCGAATTAAGATGAGATTTAGGAAATCTACAATTAGTCCTAAGTGAATCTGACCGCAGAGAGCGTTATATTTTTGTTGCCAACCAAGTTTTTCCCAGCTTCCCCAAGATATACTTTTGAAAATGAGACATTATAAATCAGATAATTTAGACCTGGGTTAAATTTTATAATTTCATAAATTCCAATAAAAGGAAAATATTCCTTAGGCTTAGCTCCGAGGGCGGAAAAGTTTTGCTACTTAGCTGCCTTTTTAAATAGTATTTTGAGATTTTTATTTGATCAATTTTTGTTAATTTTGATATGGTGTTAACGTGGTCGGTATCATTTTATTTACAGTAGAACTTAAGGAGTTGGCAGTCAAAGGAAAACTCCAATTGTTGAAACGTTTTGGCATTATATCATTAAAGCCGAAACGTTTCAACAAATCATTTACATAGAGGCTCAACTCCTTATTTTCTATTTCAATGTTATTAATTAATAGGGCTACTATATTTTCAAATACGTAGAAAGAATGAGCAAGTAGCTAGTTATATTTCAATTTATTAACAAACCAGGGCCGACATTTTGGTCACATATGGGACCATCTTCAGGGCTTGGTTAATGTCTGAAAATACATTAATCCTCGCCAGGTTATTTTGGGCATTCACAATTGTAATTGTAGCTCAATGTTGACAATGCCTCAAATTCTTTTTATTATCATACCATGGACAGAGAGTGAATGACGTACTCTATTTATTCACTGGCCGTTCCTCGTATCTCAAATTTCGCTCCTATTTCAAAACAAAACTTCGCTCGCTCGACAGCTCGTATCTCAAATAACTCGTATGTTAGGGCACTCGTACTCGAAGTACCACTGTACTGTATAGGGATTTAAGATGAGCGATTCCATCTCCTAAATGTCGTTATGTTAATTATAATAATCACAACCGAGACAGGACTTAAATTTTCTGGTCTTCCTAAATTAATTATGTCTTTTATTATTTTCGGCTTCTGCTCCTATGACTTTGACTATCTATTATTTATCTATTTTCAAAATAACATCATGATATCAACTCAATTATAACTCGTTTCGCTTAGATTAAAATCACCAATAATTTCATAGGCAGATTAACTTTTGCCAGACACGTATCCATCATCCATTATCCTCCGTACTTATTACCACCTCTCATTCCATCTCCCCAGTCCTCTAATCGCATATAATAAGATACCAAAAAGACTTGTAATTCACGAGATGACATTACTTTTCAATTAGTCTTGTTTGTATTTCAGTGACACAATTATTCAATTAAAGATCTAGGTTGTTCCCTTTTACTGATGAAATTTTACAAAGGCAACTAAAAAAAAGGGATGGGGAGAGTTTTGTTAAAATACATAGACAGAAACAATTAGTGTTGTAATTAATTAAATTACCCGACAACAACCAGCCATACTTCTTAAATTAAACTAAGCGTAAGTTTCTTCTATTCCTCAATTAAATTATTTTCAAGATAAATTAAAGGTTTTAAAACCTGCCATTTTAAATACAAATTGAGTTGAGTTCACCGATTAGTAATCTCTCCTTTTTTTCTCTTTATCTTTGGGGGTTTTATATTAGGGTACCTAACAAAAAAAAAAGAGTTGAGATCAAAGTGAGATTCAAAACCGACCATTAAAGATTGAATACAATTTATTATTATTATTATGCTTTTTGATTAAATGAAGCAACTCCCCTTAACAATTCATTAATTGCTTCCTCTTCTCTCTCTATGTATGTGAGGGAAGGATTCTAAAGAACCATTGTGAATACACGAGGGAAAGGATTAAGTGAATTTTGAAGTGAAATTTAATTTTATTATTATCAACTTGAAATTAAATTAAATCTTTCGAACTTTTTAATATTTAATTTGATCTTTTTTTTTTCTTTTTCTTTTAAATTATCTCTAATTATTCTTTATTTTCTTTTAAATATGGTAATTTTTATTGCGAATTAGTGAACTTGAGATTTAAAATAGATTCTTTGAGCATTAAGTTTTTATACTTAAAGTTTGCATTTGACCAAAATGATCAACTCGTTTATTTGAATTGAGCTCCATAATATGGCTGTATTCTCGAATCCTCATCAATATTCCCAGCCTCATATCATATTCGACCACCCTTCCAATTTAGCCAAGAGCCAAGCTAATGTTATCCCTAAGGAAGGGACGGCCTTATTATCCTTAGAATCTTCTCCATCTTGGCCTTTTCTTTCTTGTATTATTATATCAGCTGCTAGAATTCAATAAAGTATTAAGGGCTGTCTTGTTATGAAAGACTTAAATTCTTCCTTGATATCGTTTTAAAAATTCCATAGGACTTTTACTCCAAAAATGCAATTTTATTCCACAAAAATTTCACTTAGGCCTACTATAGTAAAAAGATTTCTTTAACTTATTATTACACAAATTATTCAGTCAAGTATTTATATAATTTGATATTCCATTAATAAAAACCAGTCTTTGATCTGAATCCATATTTCTTGCATTTTTAACACTAACGTCTCGGTCACAATGTCCTTTTTTCTACAAGAAAAAGAATAAAAATAAAGGAAATAACTATTTCTTAAAAAAAAAAAAGCAATTTCACCCCCATTGAGCAAATTCATTATTATTATTTGGACTAAGTTTGTATTTATTTATTTTTTGTTGTTAATACTGTTTTCAATCAGGTCTGTCTGTTCTAAGGATAGAAGGATAGACATTTCTCGTTAATTCTGTCAGAGGCCTTTTGGCCGTTGAACGCTCTTGAGACGAGAAAAGGGGCGGGAAGAGCTAATCTCCGTTTGGGTCAGTGGTCAAATCTCCCGGGTCATGTGTTTCCCCATACCCAACATCCACAACCAGCATCTCTAATTATTTCATGTGATGAAAGAGAGAGAAAGATTTTCATTTTTGAAATTGTATATAGAATTCGAAAGGCTTTCAGGGAAACAAAGACTTAGGGATTTATTTATTTTATTAATCATTTACAGGAAAAAAAAGCTTGGGAATCTCTCTCTCTCTTTTCATTGCTGTTTTAACGAGTAAAATATTTTTATTCTCTTGTAAAATAAATCTACCACTTTATTTGATAAAATGAACACTTGTATGTAAATAGGGCAGTTGAAGTAAATGACCTGGGAAGGGGAGGGTGGACGTTGCAGATAGTATGAAATATATTGTCGTATCCATCACAAAATTTTGATATTCAGATCCCCTGAGTCCCCTTTAAAAACGGTTAATTCGTCTAACTAAGGGAAGAACAATTTAATTTAACAAAAAGATTAAATTTTTTTTTTTTAATTGAAGGGGTCGGCTGCAGATAGTACTAACCCACAATTATGACAAACCCGACTTTTCAGCTCCATTAATTAAGGAAAGGTCTGTACTAGTTGTACAATTTGTTTCTCACTCTGATATTGCCATTAGAGAGCTCTGACAATAGCAAACAAACAAACTTCCTATTGGGTTTTGTTAGTTTCTAAAGTTTTTACTTTCTCTTACCTATGTATATATGTAATATATATATAGAGAGAAAGTATTGGATTCATGTCAAAAATTCGATGTCGAGATTTTGATGGATCTTCACGTTTTGAGGTCCCCTGAATCCAAAAAACTGGTTTTCGCGACATGGTCTGTCTGTGTGTGTGTGTGTGTGTGTGTGTGTGTGGGTGTGTGTGTGTGTGTGTGTGTTCAATTTTAAGCATGAAGGAATTGAGCTAGGAGGTTGAAATTTTATATTTAAGTTAAATACCTCCCGGGACCGGAAAAATAAGCTTTTAATCAAAATCGGCCAAAGAATACTAGTACTTTACTGATGTACTTTTTCAGTTTTTTTCGATTTTCTCAAAATTCGCTCTAACGATTTTGATTAAAATTCAAAAATCAATTATTTTTTAGATGCTCTTTCAAATGTATATTCGCGTTTTGCCCTCAAAATTGTTTGAAGCACACTTTACTCTTGTGCTTCATAGGAAAGATAGGAGAAATGGTTGCCATGGTAACAAAATATAAATATTTTTCCATGTTTATAATTTTGACATCTTAAATTTCTAATATATTGGCGGAAACTAAATATATGTCGACACGAAAAATCTGGTGTGACAAGCACAGAACACAACTTTCGATTACCGAAGGTAAGAGAAAGTTGTGTGCTGTGCGCCAGTCACACCAGATTTTTTACTTTCTCTTACCTATGTATAAATGTAATATATATATAGAGAGAAAGTATTGGATTCATGTCAAAAATTCGATGTCGAGATTTTGATGGATCTTCACGTTTTGAGGTCCCCTGAATCCAAAAAAGTGGTTTTCGCGACATGGTCTGTCTGTGTGTCTGTGTGTCTGTGAACAAAATATCTCAAGAACGAAAAGAGCTAGGAAGTTGAAATTTTATATTTAAGTTAGGCACCTCCATGGGAGGTGACACGAAGCTTTTGAGCAAAATCGACCAAAAAGTACTAGCACTTTACTGATTCACTTTTTCAGTTTTTTTCGATTTTCTCAAAATTTGCTCCAACGATTTTTTTTTAAATTCAAAAATCAATTATTTTTTAGATTCTCTATAAAATGTATATTCTCATTTTGTGATTGAAATCTTCTGAAGACCACTTTAGTCTTGTACTCCATAGAAAAGATAGGAGAAATGGTTGCCATGGTATCAAAATATAAATATTTTCCCATACTTATAAATTTTACATCTTGAATTCAATTGTACCCTACTGTCGGAAACTAAATACATGTCGACACAAAAAATCTGGTGTGACAAGCACAGTACACAACTTTCGATTACCGAAGGTAAGAGAAAGTTGTGTGCTGTGCGCCAGTCACACCAGATTTTTTTTAACACTCACACTTTTTTTCCCATTCACACTCACATTCACACAGTCTTTTCGGCAACTTAGGCCATATTAAATAAAGGAACTCTATGAACAACCAGCGGAAATAAAAATCTCTATATCATTTCGTCAACGTTTCGGGAACGCATCGCTCCCATCTGCAGGACGAATTAATTGTTGAATAACAGATGAATAGTTTCTTTCAATCTTGGTCGGCGGTGAGGCTGTTTACACACCTCAACCGCCTGAAACTAGACAATCAGCATAATATACAACTGTCTATTTTATTAAATTATTATGCACAATATATGTTATTTTTTCGTTGTGTATACGATATAAAACTATTCATCTGTTATTCAACAATTAATTCGTCCTGAAGATGGGAGCGATGCGTTCCCGAAACGTTGACTAAATAATATAGAGATTTTTATTTCCGCTGGCTGCCCTACTCATAGAGTTCCTTTATTTAATCATCACCACAGCCAATTTTCTACTCTTCATTCAACTTAGGCCATATAAGACTATACGATAACCCAGGGGCATATATAGAAATTTTTTTCGGGGGGGGGGGCCTGAACTCAAAAATTTTTCTGCGGGAAATTTTTTTTTAAGAAACTAAATTTTTTTCACACGAAATTTTTTGCGGAACATTTTTTCTTTTGCGGAATCAAAGTTTTCCAACCTGCGGAAAAATTTGTTGCGCTGATGTCTGTATATCCCTATATATGTATATGTGTTTGGGGAATTTCGGCCCGGGCCCCCTCGCCTCCCTTTATATACGCCCCTGCGATAACCGTTATTAATAAATATATATTTGCGGTCCAGGCATTCTTATTTAAGCCATTTGGTATCCCAATGGCTTAAATAAAATCAAGGGACTGCCTGGGATCCGAACTCTCGACCCTTGTTTCCAAAGTTTAAAATTGAAATATCTCAGAACTATATATTTGTGGGTTAGCACTATCTGCGTCCGACCCCTTCAATTATATACTATTTTTATTAAGATATTAAAATAAATAAATTTTGTGCATATCAAACGCCTTCGAAAAAATCTTTTCTTCAATATAAATAATAGTCTACTTCTCTCATTAGCAGGTGAAAATCACAGGGAAGTTCTTATAAATTCCAGTTGGCACATTAATTTCAATGACTCTGGTTGCCTATCCACAGGCGTACTGTATTTAAAAAGTAGCTATTAAATTAAAAGCAGTGACCAGTAGAAAATAAATAAATTTTTTATTTTCTAGTTATTGTCTAGTCGACCTTTCGGACTCACTACCTTCTTCAATAATACCTTTGGAAATCGTTTTTGGAGTACGTTGCTTGCACTCATTAAGGATAGAATTGTCTTATATAATAATAACAATAGCATCAATTTTCTACTCAATGATGCTATTATATTTAATAGAGCCAATTGTATTCTTCACTAATGTGTCTTGAAAAATATTGCGACACTCAAGGAAATAAAAATTAATTTTTGTTCTAATGCCTTTTTTCCCCATTACACACTATCATATAGGATATAACTTATCTGTTCGCTCATCATTCATTTCGCGTCCTTTGTTAGGGCTGATCGCTTAAATCAAGACTTTGACCACTCCAGGTGTTGCTTATCGAGAATGTCCACTGGTGACAAATTCCGTAGATTTGTGATAGTGTCTAGATTATAATGGAAAAGGCGGGTCATCATATGCAGGTCGTGAGGCAATTTCTCGAAACGTCAACGGCAGATTTGCATGGCGGCCATTTAATCCGAGGGGGCAACAAGCCTGTCTGGCATTAATTGGTGTTCATTTGCGGTATTTGCAACACCCGCCCAGGGAGTTCCAGTTCAACTTGAAGAGAGAATGGGAAGAAGGAGGGCTCAATCACGACAGGCAACCAACCCCAAGTTCCCGAGGGACTTGTTCACTCACTTGGCATTGACGCTTTTGTAGATCCCTAAGGGACTCGCAAGGACCTCTCCTCTCTAGGATGACAGCCGAACATCAACACCACTTAACGCTCTCGCCTCTAGGACTCTTAATAATCACACGTCAATCGAGTTTTATAAATGGACAAGAATTTTGATTATCATTTGGACTTTAAGATTTGTTGTTGGTTGTTCGAATATCACTCATTGACTACCGACCACATTGTTAGTTAAATGAAAGTAATTGATATGAGAGAATTTTTTCTTTGCTAACTATAATAGTTATGTTATGTTTTTAATTAATGAAGGTAATAATCAGAGTACTAAAAACGAAACATGTAATAAAATGAATAAACTTTATGATCTCTAATTTTATAGTCTCGTTCATCAAGCCAATTTTTTACTTTCTCTTACCTCTGTATTTTAATATATAGAGGGAAAGTATTAATTTCGTATTAAAAATTCATTGTTGAGATTTTAAGGGAAATAAGCCTTTTGAGGATCCTTGAGTTACCAAAATGATCATTCCCCCGACTGGGAGACATTTTCAAAATTATAAAATTTTTTTTATATTATATAGATCTATGTGTATAAATTAAATTCTGTTCATTAGTGAGACGTTATCCTAAAGTTGTTCACTCTTTAAATAATTGTTAATGAACAAAATTATTATATCCCACCCTTTTTCTAAAAAAAAAAAAAAAAATTCTTATTACGGGCCTTCTCCTCTATGTGTATGTGTGTGTGTGAACAAGATATCTCAAGAACGTAAAGAGTTACTAGGCTAAAATTGTATTTTTAATTTAGGCAAAATACTTGTACTTTACTAATTAATGTACTATTTTTTTATTTTTTTTTTAAATGTGGAGTAGTAGAGTCTACTAATATAAATATTCAATAAGTATTCGTGGAAGATTATTGAGTTTAGTTCTGATGTAGGCGAATCAAGAATAAAACAATTTGTTTTTTTATGTAGGATTTATTGGCTTGCAACTGCAGCTACAGTTTCGAGGTCTTACTCCTCATCTTCAGGCTTAAGAATAGAAAATATTTTTTATTTAGTTATCAGCTAGATAGCAACTTTTTTTTCTCATTCACACTCACACTCACACATACACACATACATTCACACAGTCTTTTCGGCAACTCAGGCCATATAAGACATTTACGATAACCGTTATTGATTTAATATACATATATGGGGTCCAGGCATTCTTATTTAAGCCATTTGGTATCCAATTGGCTTAAATAAAATCATCGGACTGCCTGGGGTCCGAACCCGCGACGTTTGGTATACGAGGTTAGCACGCTAACCCCTACACCAAGCCCCGAGGGCTAGATAGCAACTTGTCATTCTTTAATTTTATTTACATTATTAAAAGGTCATCAATGGCCATATATATTCTACATTATTTTGTTTTATTTTTTGAAAATTACGCTAGCTCTTGTCTTTGAAAAACCTCGAGTACTAGTACTTTACTGATGTACTTTTTTAGTTTTTTTTTCCCAATTTTTACCAAAAATAAATGAACTTAATCATTTCGTATGTTTAGTTTTGATGAAGCATTAAATACACTTTGTAGCATTATTTTTTCAATCTTATCTTTTAAATATAGAAGATAAAATGACCAAAAAGGATTTAAAAAAAAAAAAAAAAATTTAATTACATTTTAAAAGAATATAAAATTACTCCCATTGAAAGATCAAGAGTCTTTTTAGAAAAGCTTTGCTTTTTTAAATACATTACTAAGGAAATGAATAAGATTAAAAAAATCCCTCGTTTATCTAATCTGATTTTGTTTTCTTTTTTCCCCCTCTTATAGCGAAGCTATTTTCTCTCATTCTCGAATAGTCCAAGTGGTGTGTTGTCTTCCGTTAAGAGATGTCCTAAAATATCTTTAAATGTCCTATTCTCACAATTGAAACAACACGGCTGTTTTTATATATAAAACAGGTCAACATTTAATTAAAAGTTCACAACAGCATAAACAAGCTTTTTTTTTTTTTTTTTGTTATTGTTGTATATGTCTACTTCTCAGTCGAGGACAAATACTGAAATCTAAACCAACTGACGTTTCTAATATGAATTTAGAATTGGAATATTCCACATTCAATTCAATGTCGATTGGTTATATATAAGCTTATATATATATAGGCTATATAGCCTATATGTGAATTTTATTGGATTACACAAAATGTAATATTTAAAAAAATTATAATAAAAATACGTTCCATATGTTGTTCTATATTCTCGATCGAGAGAGAGATTTTACATTATTAGGTATTGTCCAATAAATGAAAAAAAAAAAAAAAAAGTTTATCATCTTAAAGATATTATAACTTGTAATAGTTAATTGACTTTTGTTTCTAGCCCAAGGCCAAATTTCATTAAGATATATTGAGTGGAATATTCAAACGATAACTTATCGTCATTTTTTGAAAGTTTAGGCTTTATTAAAATTTCCTATACAAAATTCATATCATTTTCTTTCATGGCTCAAAAAAATCACACAATTATTCCCTATTGCGAAAATTGTTCGACCTTTTTTGAATCTCATTCGACGTTTTTTTTTTCTTCTTACTTAGTTAGTAGGCCTATACGAGTACCATTCCATCTTTTTAAACTCAGGTTTTGGCTGTTGGTTTGCCCAAAACCGATATCATCATAAATCAACTATTTTTTTAAAAATTCTTTAAAAAGTATATCAATGAAATTTTAATCGCGTGGTCAAGTTTGAAACTAAGGTGTTATGGGAAACTAAATATATACCTCGACACAAAAAATCCGGTGTGAACAACCAGCACGGAGCAAAACATTTTCTTATCGTAGTGTATAAAGCTGTGTGCTTTGCGCACACCAGATTTTTAATAATATAACATCATGATGAAGAGGTTTATCTTCTATTTAGACAACTATTTTTTCTTCTTTTTCTCTTAACCTATATTTTTTTATCCCTTGCAAGATAAGGAATCTCATTATTTTATTTTTCTATTCTCTTTAATTGCCGGCACGAAACATTTAACTCGAGCCAAAAGGGCCAAAGTTCAAATTCGATGAGAATTTCTTTAATTGAAATCGAGACTTGCTTGCCTCGCGCCTTATTTATTTTCTTTTTGAATGATAGAAAAGAACGAACGCATCGTGTGTAAGAAAAAAAAAGAGAAGGGAGAGTGAAATAGAGGAGAGAGATCGAATTCGCCTCATCTCCTTGATGCTTTATAAATTTCTTCCGAAGAATTTAATTTCCCCTAGCATTATATGAAAGAGGGTATTTGCTGTTGAATGGAAAGAGGATGTATTCATTCTAGTCGCATTTGAAAAATTTCATGAAACTCTTCTATATCAACACAAAAATTTAAATTTTATTTATTGAAATTTCAACATTATTAGCTTTTCTTTCTCTTACCTTGTTATATGTAATATATATATAGAGAGAAAGTATTGGATTCATGTCAGAAATTCGATGTCGAGATTTTGATGGATCTTCACGTTTTGAGGTCCCCTGAATCCAAAAAAGTGGTTTTCGCGACATGGTCGTGTGTGTGTGTGTGTGTGTGTGTGTTCAATTTTAAGCATGAAGGAATTGAGCTAGGAGGTTGAAATTTTATATTTAAGTTAAATACCTCCCGGGACCGGAAAAATAAGCTTTTAATCAAAATCGGCCAAAGAGTACTAGTACTTTACTGATGTACTTTTTCAGTTTTTTTCGATTTTCTCAAAATTCGTTCTAACGATTTTGATTAAAATTCAAAATCAATTATTTTTTAGATGCTCTTTCAAATGCATATTCTCTTTTTGCCCTCAAAATTGTTTGAAGCACACTTTACTCTTGCATTTCATAGGGAAGATAGGAGAAATGGTTGCCATGGTAACAAAATATAAATATTTTCCCATGTTTATAATTTTGACATCTTAAATTTCTAATATATTGGCGGAAACTAAATATATTTCGACACAAAAAATCTGGTGTGACAAGCACAGAACACAACTTTCGATTACCGAAGGTAAGAGAAAGTTGTGTGCTGTGCGCCAGTCACACCAGATTTTTTTTTAACGAAATAAAATTTTAATCATAAAAATCGAACTTGCAAATAAATAGTGTCAAGGTCCTTCTGGCTACTCTTTATACAAGGTGCACTGGCGGTGCCAGGATTTGGTTAAGAGGAAGGGGTGAAATTTTTGGTTTAGGGAGAAAGGTAATGCGCCATTCAAAGGGGAAAATAAATTAAATTTTAGTTCTGAATTCATATTAGCATTAATAATGAACTTTTTATAATTAAATTCAATATTACTATTTTTTCTGCCCAAAGGGGAGAGGGTCGAGTCCATCTGGGTCGCAATATAGATCTGCTAAAAAAGAGCATCTAAAAAATAATTGATTTATGAATTTTAATCAGAATCGTTAGAGCAAATTTTGAGAAAATCGAAAAAAACTGAAAATGTACATCAGTAAAATACTAGTACTTTTTGGCCGAATTGTTCACAAGCTTCGTGTCATGTGCCAGGGGAGTGACTAACTCAAATATAATTTTTCAACCTCATAGCTATTTTGGTTATTGAGATATTTTGTTCACACAGACAGACCATTTTGCGAAAACCACTTTTTTGAATTCAGGGGGCCTCAAAACGTTACAAAGGGTGTAATTTCCTTTTTTACTTTTTTAATAATAAAGTATCGACAAAATAAGACAACCAGTAGAGAGCTTATTTATTTCAATTTGTCATCAACATTATGGTCGTTGTTGTATTTCACCTTTGCTCGCGACTCAACAAAAAAAATCTGGTGTGACTGGCGCACAGCACACAACTTTCTCTTACCTTCGGTAAGAGAAAGTTGTGCACCGTGCTGGTCACACCAGATTTTTTGTGTCGAGATATATTTAGTTTCCGCTAATATATTAGGAATTTAAGATGTCAAAATTATAAACATGGGAAAATATTTATATTTTGTTACCATGGCAACCATTTCTCCTATCTTTCCTATGAAGCACAAGAGTAAAGTGTGCTTCAAGCAATTTTGAGGGCAAAACGAGAATATACATTTGAAAGAGCATCTAAAAAATAATTGATTTTTGAATTTTAATCAAAATCGTTAGAGCGAATTTTGAGAAAATCGAAAAAAACTGAAAAAGTACATCAGTAAAGTACTAGTACTCTTTGGCCGATTTTGATTAAAAGCTTATTTTTCCGGTCCCGGGGGCTGCCTAACTTAAATATAAAATTTCAACCTCCTAGCTCAATTCCTTCATGCTTAAAATTGAACACACACACACACACACACACACACAGACACACAGACAGACACACAGACAGACAGACCATGTCGCGAAAATCACTTTTTTGGATTCAGGGGACCTCAAAACGTAAAGATCCATCAAAATCTCGACATCGAATTTTTGACATGAATTCAATACTTTCTCTCTATATATATATTACATATATACATAGGTAAGAGAAAGTAAAAATGCAATTAATAGGTAAATAATAAATAAAACATTCTGGAGATTGCAAATTTAAGTCAGTGTCAGCGTTGTATTAAATTGATTGAACATCTGCCCTAAAACCAAACATTAAATAAAATATCTCATTCAAACATTAACTAACAAATGAATTTAATAGGTATGATATGTCTGAAAACATAGCTAGATATATTATTATTATTATTATTAATCACCTATATAAATCGTTATATTTTTTTAAATTATTACAATTTAATTTGATTCAAAATTCCTAAGGCTCTCACATGACCTAAGTTAATGGTTCTTAAATTTTCTGAATCACGATCCTCCTTTCCCGGGAGAAGTCCTCAGACAATTTAATTTATTATTATTTAAGTAGGATGATGGGTATAAATTTAGGGTTAACTGCGATTTTATTATAATTGGACTCTGTTATGCATTAGTGTGTCAAGCGCCAAAAGAAAATTAAAAATTGAGCTAAGCACGGAATATTGTTTCTAATGCTATAATTAATAGTATTTTTTATGAAATATGTCCTAAAAAAATTTATTTATATTTAATGTTACTTGCGCAATTGACAAAAAAAATTATATATAATCCAATGAAAACAAAAGACTTTATTGTTAATTTTCTCAAAACTCGGTACCTAGCGCTTGACACACTATTGCGTAACAGGGTCCAATTAGTCTAGCCATCAGTTCTCGAAAACGGCTCTAACGATTTTTTTTCAAATTTAAAATATATATCCGGTACCAATATGAAATTTAGCTAATTCTCAGATTTGGGAAAATTCGAGTGCTAGTACTTTACTGATGTACTTTTTTAATTTTTTCCATTTTTCTCGAAATTCCTTTGAACTATTTCTTTCAAATTTTAAATATTTACTATTTGCGGTACATAAAACCAATTACACTAGGTCTCGTCTTTAAATTTTTATTAAATTTTATTCCATTAATGAAATAATAAAAATATTTTTAGATATATTTTTTTTTTTTTTTTTAATTGATTTATACAAATATTTTCTCGTACTCTGATTAGACCTTTGTGTGGTTATCAGTCTTCTGATCCAGTGATCACATTCACAATTCGATTTCCTACTCTATACAATAGCACTATCTCTTTTTTTATACTTGAGTAATCTATCTTTTGAGAAAATTGTTTTATTTTAACCCTATAATCAGATTTATATATTTTTAATTCTTTTTATACTGTACACTGTATAGATATATAGATAAATTATTAGGAGAATTTTTAATACCACATTTTTGTATTAATTATTTAAGCCCCAAGACGGCGTGTTTTATAGTTAATATTTTAAACAAATCCAAAATATTTTTTAAAAGAAAAGCAAGAATCGAATATAAAAAAAAATTAGGTAATGAAATTAATTATCACTAGGTGATATTTTTCAAAATCGATAGTTAATTTTGAGAAAATTGATGAAAAACTAAAAATAGATATTTTCCTCTATATTCCTCCAGAGACAATATGATTGACTTTAAAATGAATCTTTGAGCTCAATAAATAAACCCACAGGGAAGTGCTTAAACTTCAAACTCCTAGGACGAGTTTTTTGAAAATTACTATACTTTGCAGTGGCGGATCCAGAGGTGTTTCTCGGGGGGGGGGGTAATCTGGAGTGACTGGTCGCACAGCGCACATTTTTTTTCTTAATTTCGGAAATTTAAAGGCGCATTCTGTTCTTGTTTGGCAGAATATAAATACAAAATAAAATTTTTAAGTATTAATTTTTAAAATTTTACATTAAAAATACATTTTTTTTTTTCAAAAAAAAGTATTTTTTTCAAATCTCACAGTCAGGGGAAGTAATTACCCCCTTTACCCCCCCCCCTTGTATCCGCCCTTGAATACTTTGTGTATACTTGGTATAGGTGGAAAGTGATTACTATTCTTATTTATATCTTAAATTTCACTGACTATATAAATGAAAGAAGAATAATCTTAAATTAGTTAATTAATAAGCTTGGTTCCTGAAGAGAGTGGGCGAAGATTAATATTTGTAAATTGATGTATATATTTTTAGATTGATATTGATAAAGTTGCGCTGAGGTTTTTTTTTTCTGATCAGATAACCTATTCTCATTAGTAATAACATTAAATAAAAGGAGGGGATATTAAATGTAGAGATGAGACCACCATGGATGGAGATCAGTTTCTTGTCCGATGAATCCTCTGACCATTCCGTCAAGACTGTCAAATAAATAAACCATTAACTTGATTAATGACTTCTCATAAGACAACCAAGTAAATAACTTTGATGGAGGAAGTCATAAAACTGTTCTACTCCCTCGGCCAGCGATTGTGTTTGTGGTCCAATCCAATTTGTAAATTCTAAAGAGAGAGTTAGGGGATGAGGTCAATTCCGAATTGTAACTACACATTACAAGAGTTATTCTAAATCTATTCATTCTACTCTTTGTTATATAGACTTATTTAAAAATGCGTATATATTTGCAGCAATAGAATACGAATACTAACCTGTGGAAAGGGGATGATATCCAAAACTCTTGATTTTTTTTTTCGGAAATATTTTTGGTTTGATTGTGGACTAATTCAAATATTTATCTCACTAAAAGAAATTCTTTTTCTCATTGCGAGGTTGCAGTTCGTCTTAAAAAAATTCAGAGATTCTACACGCTTTGTTCATTATTTAATGCAACCAAATTGTTTTCTTTCAAATTTCTAGAAAAATTTCAATATAATATATTGATTATATTATAATCTATTACATTTTACTTTCTCTTACCTCTATATATGTTAAAATATAGAGAGAAAGTATTGGATTCATGTCAAAAATTCGATGTCGAGATTTTGATGGATATACACGTTTTGAGGTCCTCTGAATCCAAAAAAGTGGTTTTCGCGACATGGCCTGACTGTGAACAAAATATCTCAAGAACGAAAAGCGGTGCGACCATCACACCAGATCTTTTCGTTTATAAATACCGTATTTTTTATGTTACGGATTAGAAAATTAAAAACCCTAAGGGTATTTTCAATAAAATTTTGATAGCATTTATTAATCTTTTCTAATCCTTTTATATTATTTAAATTGTATAAATTTGCAAAAGAAAAATAAAATTTCTTTCGTTTAACTCAAAGAAAAATATATTACGTAATAATAACAAATGAGATTTAAACGAAGCCTCCAGGCTTTTCGCAAGGAGAAAATTCCTTGCAAAAGCAACCAATGGAAAGGGTAGGAAAGTAGTAGATTTTGCCTGGAAGAGGGGAGAGGGAAAATCGAATGATTTGATATTCTAAGAAAGTTTCACCAGTTGGTATCGAATTTATTAACAAGAATTTATCCATTCCGAAAATGTTTTATCGTTGTCATTTTAACTTTGCTAAATAACCGGAGGATTTTATAAATAAAACTATGGTAATGAGAAATAAAATAAACATTCACACTTTTACTCATACATCATACTTACCTTGTTAGTCGAATTCCACATAAACATATTGCCAAGAATGTTAACAACTTTTCTTATTTTTGATTTCTCTTATCCTATAGTCTATATGAAATATATATAGCGAGAAAGTATTTTAATAAATACAATAATTAATATTAATATCAATTAATTTTTATTCATGTATATTTATGCAAAAAGTAGCTCGTTAAGCGAGTCATTCTTTTACAATTTATTTTGCTCGTTATGCGAATTACTCGTTATGAGAGGTGCTCGTTAAGCGAGGTTCTACTCTATATGAATTTAATTTCACAACCTGGACATATTAAAATTCAAGACGAAAATATATGAAAAACGATTGAAAATTCATATTTTTTTTCCAGTGTTAATCAATATTATATTATTTATCTGTACACTCAAAAACAGATGAAACCTGACTCATGTTACTAATTTGAAAGGGTTATTCTCTATGAATAAATAAGAGAGAGATATTAATTAGACTGTCTTTCCAAGAAACTCCTTTTAATACACGTGTATTAATATTTTTTTTTTAAATATTGATATAAACGTAATACTTAGTTCTCGGTTATTTAATCCTTATTAGCTCTATTTCCTAAATTGTTTTTGGGTTTACTCAAGTCGAAATAATATTAAACTATAATCTAATATGTTTGTATAGAGAATAAATTTGATATTGTTTTGAAATTACCAAGAGACCCTTGATCCTAAAAGGATCTACACGTGTCTCAATAGTTTTGCTTCATATTAAGTTTTCCTAACTTCAATGTTATTATTGTTTAATTATAATAGGAATATAGGCCTATATATTTATTTGTAATACTATCTAATTATAATCCAAATAAAGATTAATGGATTTCTACCTTAACTATTTTCTCAGGTGAAACATTTTCGAATTTTTAATATTCGATTATTTTTCTAAATAGGTCTGTTAGTTTTTTTTTTTTTTTTTTTTAATTTGAAATTTTTATCTGGTTAGGAAATTTCATCATTAGGCCTTATACACCCACTGACGGACTTTATAGAATAATATTCTTGTATTTTTTAGTCTTGCACAGGACGATACTTCTCGCATTTGGCACCAAATTGCCAAGCTTTTGATCCCAGACATCCTTAATCCTTCTTTTTGTCTTGCCAGAAACCACCCCTAAGTCATAGGCCGCCCGCAATTACTCTTTTGGTTCACAATTCAAATTCAAAAAAAAATTTTAAATTTAATTAAAGTGTCTTAATCACATTAAGAGAAAATTTAAAAAATATTCCCCCATTTATTTGTTCATAATCTTCTCTAATTACCAATCCATTTATGAAGGGAACAGGGGGGAGCTTTTCAAATTCATTTTATTAAATTTGTTATGATTGATTAGTAAAATAAAATAAATGACATTGAATTAAAATATAATTAATTACACTTTAAATGCATCAAGCGATTTTAAAGCCCTTCATTTAGTTAACAGTTTTATTTTAGATTAGTCCTTTGCTATATGTTTTATTTATAATGATTATGTTTGAAATTTTGTAATAGATAAATGAAAGGACGATATGATTATAAATTAAATCATAGGAATAAAATAGAATAATAGAGATAGATGACATAAAATTGGATTTTATTTTCTCTCAAGGGTGTTTGAAAAATTCGCTATGTTCCTTTACCTTCGACAAATTAAACAAGTTAATCTTAATAATTTTATTTTCAATATTCCAAGTTAAAAAAAAGTCCTTAATCCGTTAAAAATGCAAAGCCTATAAATATGTTGATACTGAAAAAAGGGCCTAACCCTAAATAAGGGCTTATTAGCTCATATAAATATAGATGCCCCGCTCGGTTGCACAGCTGAGCCTCCTTCCTCTCTAGTTTATGTTCTTTTGTTTTTTATTTAAATTTTTTTAACTAGAATTCTTTAAAGGATAAAAAGAAAATTTTTGAATTTTTACTAACATCTGATTGACGGTGAGCTGGTGTTACCGGTATATCTGATTACAGTTTCCGATTATAAAATTTCTACGGCGAACTAAAAAAAAAAAAATCTGGTGTGACTGGCGCACAGCACACAACTTTCTCTTACCTTCGGTAAACGAAAGTTGTGTACTGTGCTTGTCTCACCAGATTTTTTGTGTCGGCATGTATTTAGTTTCCGACAGTACGGTACATTAGATTTTCAAGATGTAAAATTTATATGTGAAAATATTTATATTTTGTTACCATGGCAACCATTTCTCCTATCTTTTCTATGGAGTACAAGTGTAAAGTGGTCTTCAGGAGATTTCAATTGCAAAATGAGAATATACATTTTATAGAGAATCTAAAAAATAATTGATTTTTGAATAAAAAAAAAAAAAAATCGTTGCAGCAAATTTAGAGAAAATCGAAAAAAAAACTGAAAAAGTGCATCAGTAAAGTACTAGTACTCTTTGGCCGATTTTGTTCAAAAGCTTCGTGTCACGTCCCATGGGGGTGCCTAACTTAAATATAAAATTTCAACCTCCTAGTTCTTTTCGTTCTTGAGATATTTTGTTCACAGACAGACAGACCATGTCGCGAAAAACACTTTTTTGGATTCAGGGGACCTCAAAACGTGAAGACCCATCAAAATCTCGACATCGAATTTTTGACATGAATCCAATACTTTCTCTCTATATATATATTAACATATATATAGAGGTAAGAGAAAGTAAAATACTCTTTAAAGTTTAAAGAAAAGTTTTTACTACATCTAATGATAAGAATTAAATAAATTTATTTTACTTTTATATAAAAATATCAACCATAAAGAATCCTAACAATTGATGTTTTCTTGGTTGATATATTCCCTTGTTTACGAGCATACATAGGAAAAAAAAATAAATAATCGAAGACATTTGCAGAATAACAAATGTTGAATATATTTCAATATCAAACTATAAGATATAGGAGAAAGAGAGGGAGAGAGAGAGCCACTGTTTGCTAGAAACCACCTGCCCACAACTTTCAATCTCCATATACTGGTATAGGAAATATTTGTAATTTCGCATATTATAACAAGAAATAGAAACCTGTTCATAAAAATAACTCTTTGTACATCCCTAAATATTTGTGGGTTAAATTATATTTATTTTTCGACAGGAATTGAATGTATTAAATTTGAAGTCAATACTCTATTGTGGGAAGATTTGATGTAAGAAGATACTATTTGAAATAACAGTCATGTGTGCTTTTTGATATAAATCGTGGTTAATTTTAACAAATAATAATACAAAAAGTATGATTAATTACAATAAAATACAACTGCTGATTCTTCAGCCGTCATCAGGTAGAATCATTCTTCTGCAGATGGAAGGAATCCAAAACCTGTATTTTATTGTAGTTATTAATGATTATTAGCTAAAATAAACTCCGATTTATTGCAAAAACATTTCTTTGATTTTTTAATAGCCGCAAAGCACGCCTAGGCAGGGTGCTGCGTCCCTTGATCCACTTGCTCGCTTTGGGTGGGCAAGTTTTTCGTCAATTTTGGATAATATTTCTTGTTGCAATGAAAGTGTTAACAAAAGCAAAATAATAGATTTATGTTCAGATAATGAAGAAATTTGATTATAATTAATTTACCAAAACATTTAAGCGATTCAATTTAATACTACGTTTTCAATTCAAAGAAGGTGCGGGGAAGCGCGAATATTGGCCACCAAGATCAATTTTCCAAATGATTGCTAGATTTATAAATAAAATAATAAAATTTAGAAGATTCTGGGACGGAGGTTTTCCTTAATTAAAAACTCGATGAGCTGCAGTGGCACCATCAGTAGAGACGGTGCCAATGCAGCTCAACGAGTTTTTAATTAAAATAATAAATCTGAATAAATAAACAAATATTTTTATATAGGCCTAAATTAATCTGTTTATGAGAGTTTCGAAATCTTCAAAAATTAATGAGAAAAAAGTGTGACTGTTTTAAAAAAAAAAAAATTCGATTAGGGGTCGAAAAATTGAAAAAAAAAAAAAAAAAAAATTTTTAATTTTAATTAGCTAAATCGAAGCCAAATAAATAGAAAACATTAAAAAAATAGCGTTGATTATTATTTTGATTAGGGGGAATGAAGAGTTGATTAAATAAAGGCCTTGGAATATTCCAAATCACTTGTTGATATTTTTTTCCAGTTATAAATATAGTTAGATTAGAGCAAAATGTATTTTTTTACTTTTAATAAAAAGGGAATTATTATTTTCATCTATTTATTCCTATTCCGAGAGAGACAAGTCTCTCGTTCAGTCGAGTGTGTGGCCGGGTGGCAGGCGCGCCGAGCTGCTCTGTTTTTTAGTTGAGTTTAAAGTGAATCAAAGTGAATAATTATAATAGTGTAACCCACCCTGATCTCACCGTCAACCAACACACCCTCTTGAGTGTCTTATTAAAGGGAATTATTATGCATTTTATTGTTGAAAAAAAAATGATAGAAACAAATAATTTGACTGCGAAAAACGAATCTTTTGAAAATGAAATTAAATATTTTGTATTTCACTAAGGGTAGAGGGAGAATATAAGCTGTTGAAAAGGGGAGGGGAAGTGTAGGTGTCTTTAAAAAAAAAATTAGTTTTTTATTTTTATCTTTTTTTTTTTTTTTTTTAAACACACTCTTTTCTCATTCACACGCACACATTCACAGTCTTTTCGGCAACTCAGGCCATATAAGACTTTATATGATACTCGTTATTAATTAATTATATACATATTGGGGGTCCAGGCATTTCTATTTAAGCCATTTGGTACCCATTTCGAACTGCTAGGGGTCCGAACCCGCGACGTTCGGTTTAGAAGGTAGGCACGCTACCTACTACACCAAGCCTGAGGGCATTTTTTTATCTTTTCTTAAGGCCGGAGTCTCCGATGAGTCAATCTTAAGGGACGATTATTTGGTTAATAGGCGGCGACACCGTCGCTCCATTTCTAGCGCCTATCAACCCACAACCAGCAATAATATGTTTCCTTTTCTAACATCTGCCACGGAGCTGGCAACGTTGCCGTCTAAGTAAATGTGACAACATTGGAACGCGACAAATTCATACAGGCTTTTTGCTACTCAAGGCTCAAGTGGAAAAATTATATTTTCATAAGCGGCGCGCGACGTTTAAAAAATATATACGACATTAGTATCAATATTACAGCCTAAAATATAAATAAGAATATTTCATATAATTAATATTATGATTTTTATAAAATCAAATATTATAAAATCAAATACTTTTTTTAACAATATTTTTATGCACAAGCACCAAATATTTTTTAATCTTAAAAAATATTTTTTTAATAAATCAAGAAAATCAAAAGAAAAAAATCTGGTGTGACTCATCGCACAGCACACAACTTTCTCTTACCTTCGGTATATGTATATATGTATTAGAATTCAAGAGGTAAAATTTATAAACATGAGAAAATATTTATTTTTATAAACTTAATCGAAGGAACAGGATGAAAATATTTATATCTTGTTACCATGGCAACCATTTCATCTATCTTTCCTGTGACGTACAAGCAGGGGCGTATATAGAAATTTTTTTCGGGGGGGGGGGGCCTGAATTGTAAAATTTCTCTGCGGAAACTTTTTTTTTTAAGAAACTAAATTTTTTTCACACGAAATTTTTTGTGGAACCAAAGTTTTTCATCATCATAATGATTTTTGAATTAAAAAAAAAAATCGTTAGGGCGAATTTTGAAAAAATCGAAAAAAAAAAAAAATGAAAAAGTATAAAGAACCATGGGCGTAGCCAGACACCTTGTTAGGGGGGGGGGCAGCGGCGTAACCAGCCTTTGAGGGCGGGGGGGGGGGGAAGCTCAACTAGGGCGCCGATTTTCCAGGGGGCTCCGCCCCCTGGACCCCCTTGCTCGCCTTCGGCGAGCAATTGCCCGCCTTCGGCGGGCAAATTTCTTGCATCCAGTAATTTTCTCAGCGAATTTGTTGCGCTGATGTCTGTATATCCCTATATATATATATGTGTTTGGAAAATTTGGGGGGGAGGCGGGCTCCCTCGGCCCCCCCTTATATACGCCCCTGCGTACAAGAGTAAAATGGTCTTAAAACAATTTTGAGAGCAAACTGAAAATATACATTTTAAAGGGCATCTAAAAAATAATGATTTTTGAATTAAAAAAAAAAATCGTTAGGGCGAATTTTGAAAAAATCGAAAAAAAAAAAAAATGAAAAAGTATAAAGAACCATGGGCGTAGCCAGACACCTTGTTAGGGGGGGGGGCAGCGGCGTAACCAGCCTTTGAGGGCGGGGGGGGCGAAGCTCAACTAGGGCGCCGATTTTCCGGGGGGCTCCGCCCCCTGGACCCCTTGCTCGCCTTCGGCGAGCAATTGCCCGCCTTCGGCGGGCAAATTTCTTGCATCCAGTAATTTTCTCAGCGAATTTGTTGCGCTGATGTCTGTATATCCCTATATATATATATATGTGTTTGGAAAATTTGGGGGGGAGGCGGGCTCCCTCGGCCCCCCTTATATACGCCCCTGCGTACAAGAGTAAAATGGTCTTAAAACAATTTTGAGAGCAAACTGAAAATATACATTTTAAAGGGCATCTAAAAAATAATGATTTTTGAATTAAAAAAAAAAATCGTTAGGGCGAATTTTGAAAAAATCGAAAAAAAAAAAAATGAAAAAGTATAAAGAACCATGGGCGTAGCCAGACACCTTGTTAGGGGGGGGGGCAGCGGCGTAACCAGCCTTTGAGGGCGGGGGGGGGGGGCGAAGCTCAACTAGGGCGCCGATTTTCCAGGGGGCTCCGCCCCTGGACCCCCTTGCTCGCCTTCGGCGAGCAATTGCCCGCCTTCGGCGGGCAAATTTCTTGCATCCAGTAATTTTCTCAGCGAATTTGTTTACATGTTTTTTAATGACACCTGTATGATTTTGTTTCGATTTTTCTTTGCTTTTACGAAAAATGTCGTTTTCTTCTGTGATTATTTCAAAAACTATTCAGTTTTCGAGAAAATATCAAAGAATAAAAACTTTTTAAAATAGAGTATTTTATTTCGACGGGCATGCAAATGCAATTTTATTTAAAAATTGCTAGACATTCGTTCATTCATTCACTCGGGCGGAAATGGGCGGATTTGAAAAAATTCCGGGCGGGCTCGGGCGGGCCTGAAGAATGGTAAAAGCCCTTTCATTTTGAGAAAATCGAAAAAACTGAAAAACTACATCAGTAAAATACTAGTACTTTTTGGCCGATTTTGATTAAAAGCTTATTTTCACGGTCCCGGGGGGTGTTTAACTTAAATATAATATTTCAGTCTCATAGCTCAATTCCTTCATGCTTAAAAAAATTTTGGATTCCAAAAAATTAAATATTAAGGCTTATACGAATCCTGAGTAAATCTCCAGAGCCATAAAACATCAAATTAAGGCTTATATATTGCAAAATAAAAAAAAATTTAATTATAAAGCCTCTATATACGTTATTTATTTTTGGAATTAAATTCATTTAAAATAGTAGAATTCAAGTTGTAATATAATTTTAAAAGAAAACAATCAATTTTTTAAGACAATCGATGAAAAGAATATGATAAAATCACATTCGGTGGGCTATATCTTAGAGGCCGTAGGGCGCCTATGCCGGTTTTGGGGGGCGCCAAGGGCTCGATGCGCCTGGAGCGGGGGGGGGGGGGGGCTCGAGCCCCCCTCGCCCCCCCCCTGGTTACGCCACTGGGGGGGGGGCAACCCCTCGTTAGGGCGAGAGGGGGGGGTTTGCAATTAATATATACATGGATTATTAATTATTTATTTAAATAAAAAAAATAAGTGGATTGGGGCGTTAAAAAAAATTCACAATGGGAAAAATATATATATATATTTTTTTAATTTTTAGGACAAGCCAGGGGGGCAATGACCCCCTGCCTTCTCCTGGCTACGCCCATGTAAAGTACTGGTACTTTTTCAATGGCGTCATTTTAACTTTCTCTTGGGGACAGGGGCGGATTAGAAGGGGGGGGGGGGGGCGATCGCCCCCCCCCCCGAGAAGAAATTCACAATGTTATAAAAACTAGTAATCTAAAGAAATTATGATTTCCGGGCTTTAATTTCAATTGAATTTGTTACCAATCAATTTAAATAAATAGGAAAGGGGTCTAAATGGCCATAGATGCCCACAAAGTCCTTAAATAACAAAAAATAAAAAAATAAAAAAAAAACCGCCCCCCCCCCGACAAAATTGCATTAATCCGCCACTGCTTGGGGAGGGGGGCAAACATTTTTTTTCTTAAAATTTACTTACAAATGGGTACTCAAATTTAGCCAAAACATACTTAATTAAATTAATTGTTTAATTTTGTACAGTTTGTATACTCGTAGATGTATTTTGGAGTATTTTATTTAGAATAATATAAAATTTTATAAAAATCAGAGCACTTGAGGGGGGGCAAATGCCCCCCCCCCCCCAAATGACGCCTATGTACTTTTTGGCCGATTTTGTTCAAAAGCTTCGTGTCACGCCCCATGGGGTGCCTAACTTAAATATAAAATTTTTCTCCTAGCAGTAGCGTAGCCAGGATTTCTGCTTGGGGGGGGGGGCCCAAAAGTTTTATGACCCCCCCCCCCTTCTCCAAGAAACTTAAAGTGGAGAAATTTTTTTTAGATAATATAATAATTATAAATAAAAAACAAATTAAAAAAAAATTTTTTTTCTTGAAATAAAAAATAATTTTAATACAAAATTCGTAAATATTAGAGAATTTTTCAATTATTTATAAGTTTTTTGTTAGATTTTAGAATTTATGAGAGTTAATAAAATAATTATTTAAAAAAAAAAAAATCATTAGGGAAAACAATAGGTATTTTTTTGTTTTGGAGAAGGCTTTGGGGGGGGGGCCCGGCCCCCCTGGGCCCCCCCCCCTGAATACGCCACTGTCTCCTAGCTCTTTTCGTTCTTAATATATTTTGTTCTCAGACAGACAGACACACAGACAGTGCATGTCGCGAAAACCACTTTTTTGATTCAGGGGACCTCAAAACGTGTATATCCATCAAAATCTCGACATCGAAATTTTGACATGAAACCAATACTTTCTCTATCTATATATTAACATATATAGAGGTTAGAGAAAGTAATAATGAAATTCAATATAGAATATATATATATTAATTATATAATATTTTGATTTTTTTTTGCGTATAGTACCTTTTGAATGGCCAATTTATTTTTTTATTGCCAAAAATTAAAAAAAAATTATTTGAAAATAAAAAAATAATCTCTATAAATAAATAAAAATTAAATAAATACATATTAAACACTTGGTGTTTCAAATTAAATTTTATTTCTATAGGAACAAGAGAAAAATTTTATATTTGTTTTCGGTAACTTTTTTTTTTTTTAACACTTTTTTCCAATTCACACTCACACTCACACAAACACTCTTTTCGGCAACTAGACATATAATACTTTATACGATAACCAATAATTTATGAGACGATAAGAGATTCCCATCACCAATATAATAAGGACCAGAGGCGTACCGAGGCAGTTGGGGGCCTGGGGCGGCACTAAAAGAGGTGGCCTTATATTTATTTTATTTATTGGGTGATTCATCCTTCCCCTTTTCGGGGTTTAGGACATATACATAATTTTGTAAGAGGTGGCCTTATATTGATTTTTTTTTTTTTTTTTGGGGGGGGGTGCTCATCTTTAAATATCCCTCTCCTCCATACACAAAAATATTTTTAAAATACCGTATATCCCTGAACCCCAAGGGGTCAGAGCCTCTCAAAGAGAAATTTCCATTAAATTTTTTTTTTTTTTAATCTAAATTTTTCCGTTTTTACTTGAGCCTTGAGGGCCCGGGGCTTAAATTTTTCAAATGTATGAAAAAACTTTCCTGAACACCCCCCCCCCTCCCCATCAAAACTTTCTGCCTACGCATAATAATTATTTTTTAAAATCTCTATACATAATTATAACGCTAAAAAAATAAAAAATAATTTTACTTTGTATAATAGAAATGATAAATAATATTATAAGGAGAGAATCGTACTTGTAAGAGAATTAATAGAATATAGTTTTTAATATAAATCAATTTTAATATATTTAATATAATATTTCAAAAGTGCGCCTCGTAAGAAAGCAAAGATCATAAGAGAGAGAAGTAAAGTTTATATACAAAGTTTTTAGCGCTACCTGGCGGAAAAACGTTGAACTAAAATGGTTAAAAGTAGGTGATTTTATAGAAATTCTGAAAAACTGAATAACTCAAAAATAATAGATCAAAAAATTATTAAATTTTAACAAATAGATTTAAAAATTAATTACCAACCCCGTGTCATTCCCCGATTTTTTGATTAATGCCTTGTTTTTGAGTTTATTCTTGTCAAAAAAAATTTTTTTTGAGAAAATCAAAAAAAGGACAACGACAAAGGGTTAATATTTTAATTATCTTTTATTTAAAAAAAATCCGAGGTCGATATCTTCAAAATTGATCGAGTTATATGGTTTTGTAGTTGAGGCCTCTGGAACTCCCCCCTTAAGTCATCATTATTTACCATTATATTCTTTCTTTGTGACCTATATTTTTGTTAATCAAATTTCCATAATATACTTTTACACAGGGGTGGATTAAGGGCTGAAAATTAAAATAATTTCAAAATAAATTTAAAATTAAAATAATTATTTATAAATGTATTCAAATTATTTTGAGAATAATTTCGCGGTGAAGGCTCGCATTTCCTTAAGGGGGGGGGGGGGTGAAGGAATGAAGGCATTAACCAGGGAGGTTAATGCCCCATCCCCTATAATGCTTATAAAGATATTAATGTTTTTTAATACTTTTACTAAAAAATAAGTGCATTCCGTTTGAGTTAAAATTTATATTCAATATTTAGCAAATAGGATAGTGGGGTAGAAACATTTTAATGTCATTCTAAAATTTCTTATTACTGGGGCGGAATTAATTTTTGAAGATTTCGAAACTCTCATAAACAGATAATAATAACACAGGGTTACTTCGAATCGGGAATCCATTGAATCCCTTGCAGAATTTTGTAGGGATTTTTTTCATTAGGTAGAAAAGTAAGATATGATTAGTCCACTTAGAATTTTACTGGGGTGAGTTACCGCATCTTTTTGTATATAGAACTAATCTCAATTCGGATTTGAATTTTTACTTACTCTTAACTATATGTATAAGTTAATATACATAAATAGGCCTATAGAGAGAAAGTATTGGCTTCATGTCAAAAATTCGGTGTCGAGATTTTGATGGATATACACGTTTTGAGGTCCCCTGAACCCAAAAAAGTGGTTTTCGCGACATGTTCTGTCTCTGTGTCTTTTTGGGTTCAATTTAAAGCATGAAAGAATTGAGCTAGGAGGTTGAAATTTTATATTTAAGTTAGGCACCCCCCTAGGGCGTTAAAATAAGATTTGAGAAAAATATTTTTCTTCAGGAATGGAAATTAGAAAAAACGAAACCAGAATTTTTTTTTTTAAATATATTTTAACAGCTGACATTTCGGCTTTGGTCAAAGCCATCCTCGGAGCTGCTAGTGGTCACCCGAGGATGGCTTTGACCAAGGCCGAAACGTAAGCTGTTAAAATATAAAAAAAAAAATTCTGGTTGCGTTTTCTTCTAACTTTCATTCCTGATACAAATTCCACCAGCCATAAAATACCCTTATATCAGTGTTTTCCAAACTGAGGTGCGGACTAGTCTAAAGGGAGGCGCGTATATTGGCCCCCACGACCAATTTTCCAAATGATTGCTAATTTTAATATAAATAAGAATAAATAAAAAAAATATTTTTATATAAATTTATATTTTTTAGCATTAAAAACTTTTGTTTTTGTATTATTTTATAAAATGAAATGGGGGGGGGGGGGCGTCATAAGAATAATTATTTTTAAGGGAGGCGTGGTAACATAAAGTTTGGAAACCACTGTCCTAGTGTGTAATGTTATTTCCAACGCACCGATGTGGTGCCGTGAACTTCAAAAGGTTGAGAAACTCTGGTCTAAATGATATAATCAAAACATACTATTTATTTATTTAATTTGTTTTAAGTTGTCTCCCTAAGGAAGAATGGTGCCTCTATTAGTTGTAGAATTTCTTACTTGTTCAATAATGTCTTCTCTAACGAACTTCTTGAAATTCTCAGTCCTTCTCGTATTGAACAATGGTTCTTAGGGCGGTTAGTCTCCATATCGATAATAATTGATTTTTTTATAAGATAGATTTTCTTTTAATCTTGAGTTTAGATTCCATCTGGGATGTTTGGATCTACTTTTTCCTACATTTTTAAATTTAAATGCTTTTATTTAACTTACTCTTTCAAGGTCACCAACTTTGAGTCTTTGCTTAAGGCACTTCCCGATGAGCTAGAGGTGTGAAATTTGATATTTAAGGGTCATTTTTGGTGACACTCTTGTAAAAAATTTTTCATCAAAATAGGCCAAATTAATGTGGTATTTTATTTGAAACCTCTCGCGTATTAATCTAATTTCAAAAGACTTCCCGATGGGCTAGAGGTGTGAAATTTGATATTCAAGGATCATTTTTGATGACGCAAATAGTTTGATTTTACCAAAATTGACCAAACTAATGTGGTGGGGGGGGGGGGGGGGGGGGCCCCCCCAAAAAAAAAAAAAAGGTACTTTATTTCACGCATCCTGCCTTCTTTTTTTTAATTCTCTAAAAAAGACTAAAAAGTTTAAAATAAAAATATAATAAAAAAAAAACTTTTAAAAAAAATGCTTTTATTTAAATTGAACTAAAAAGAGAAAAATAATTTAATTTAATTGTTCTTGTTAAAATTGTTTAATATTTATGACTTAAAATAAAAGCGTGGGCGCTTCGAAGTTATTCCGAGGCTTCCCTTAAGCTACGAGTATCAATGAGCGCCCCACGCTTTTATTTTAAGTCATAAATATTAAACAATTTTAACAAGAACAATTAAATTAAATTATTTTTCTCTTTTTAGTTCAATTTAAATAAAAGCATTTTTTTAAAAAAGTTTTTTTTTATTATATTCCGGTACAAAATAGTAAGAGAAGGCCTATCTAAACTAAATTTAAATTTTGCTTTTTATACATAATTTTCTTATTAACAGAAATGCTGAATAAGAAGTAAAAATTAAATAAGCTAGGAATTTTTTCTTTCTTTCTCTTTTTTTGCAGTCCTTAAAATATGAATATTTCTTTACATTGCAAAAAGCATATATGAGTCTATATGCGAATAAACAAAGAGGGAAACAACTTGTAGAATTTATTCTATAATATGAATGAAAATATTTTTAACCGAAATCCTGCCTGTTATTACTTTCTCTTATTTTTGTTTATATTGATGTTTCAAATTATAATACACTAACCGCGCCTCTCGCCTGCTCTAGTTTCTCGCCTTTCCTTATTTCAGAGCAAATAAAGTCCAAACATGTTTGGATAGAGCCACCCCCTCGCCTCTTCTAAGTAACCTTTAAAAGATTCTCTTTGATATGGTTTGAATTTAAATGAATTATTTCAAAGAAAATGATTTAATTCATAGAATTGAATACACTCCCCAAACATTTCCAATGGGAGAAATCGTAACAACATAAATTAATAATTCAGAAAGAAATTTCTGAATTTTCCTGTAATATTTAGAAGGTTATATTTGAAATTTAGTTTCAAAATGTCTACTGGTCGTAGAAATATCACAACAGATGATCAAATTACTTCAATTTCTACTAATAATTTATTGAATAAACTTCGAAACGTCTTGAAATTTTAATTATCATCCCAAGGCTTTCCTATTACCTGTGTGTAAGCTGGCCAAACGGACTATTGTCCAAGCTATATAATAAAGAGAAGAAGAAAAAAAGGCTTTCCTATTGCTGCCACTAGGGGTGTGGAAAATAATCTATGCTAAAAAAGACCCGATTATTTCTCTATAATCGATTATGAAAAAATAATCGGGTGTTTTTTTGCCAATGGCAACCCTGAAATTTAGCTAATTTTTTAAATATTTACTCAAATAAGAACAAACCTTTTGTATAAAAGGCCATAACAATCCGTTTAATTGAAAGGGATTTACTATATTCTTAAAAAATAGTCATAAAAAAATAAGCATAACTGTATCGTTATCGTAAGGAATAAGAGAGTACATTGTCGATTTAGATTACAAGAAGAGCGGGAAAGTTTTACTAGTTTGTGCCTATAAATATTTTTTTGTAATTTGCCTTAGTTGCCAAATTACCCAATATCAGTTATAGAGGAGTTTTGAAACATCTACTTTTTCTCGTTCATTTTAAAATTCCAATCACTATATGCCTTTATACTATTATTATAATAATCATCTAAAATTCAATTGACTGTTGTTTTTTTTCTTTTTGAAACTTTATTAAGTCATGTTTATCGCATTAGAGTCAAAAATTCATTTATAGGGCCTCTGAGGATTTTTCTTTTTTTCCTTCTTGTTCTCTTTCTCATGCAATATTTATTTTATTATCATTCTCCAATGACATTTTAAAAATTAAATACACAACAGAGGAATAAATTTTTTTTTATTATTTTTCGAAAAATCTAATCCTCTTTAAATTGTTTTGTTCATCTTATTTCGGATGTAGAAGTCTACTACCAGTGGGGTCATTGGAGGGGGGCGGTCATTTGATCCCCCCCCCAAGGGGTCTGAATTTTATAAAGTTTTATACTATTCTAAATAAAACACTTCAAAATGCATCTACGAGTATACAAACTGTACAAAATTAAACAATTAATTAAATTAAATATGTTTTGACCAAATTTGAGTACTTATTTGTAAATAAATTTGAAGAAAAAAACTGTTTGCCCCCCCCCCAAGAAAAAGTTGAAATGACGACACTGTCTACTTCTTTTCCAAACTTGTATAATTACGGTTTCAATTAATTTATTTTCATATAATGAATTTATTTAATGTCAAGCACAGAGGAAAGTTGTTAAAATATATAATTAATCTATTATTTTATCATATAAAAAATAGATTATTAATGGCTGAGAGCCAATAGGTGAATAAAATAGTAAAGTTCTCAATTAGTTTTTTTTCCCCTGGCGCCACCTTTTTGTCAATCAAAATTACAAATAGACAAACAAACATCTCGACTCACTGTCAACAAACTTCAAACGCTCTTGTCTATCTCTCATCCTATTTATCTCCCTTACACTAATCTTTTTTTAAACTTGCCATGCTATATACTATTTATAATTTTTTTTTATTTCCCTGGCAAGTTTAAATTTGTCGCTTTTGCTTTACAAAAGACGTGAGAGAAAGAGAGAGGGGGATGGTTTTGTTGGCGAATTAATCTTGGAACAATTAGTCGGCTTTTGGGGTTTCCGGTCCGAGTGAGACACACAGGTCGGCGGAATTTTTTATTTAAAAAAAAAATAAGCCTTTTCTTATAAAAAAAAAAAGCTTTATTTGTCTGATGATGAATAGTCCAGAAAGGGTTGGAAATTAATTTCCAACACAAGTCAGAAAAATTCTTCCCCACCTCCATTGAATAAAGTGAATTATGTTATTAAGTAACCCACAGAGTAAAGGAAAAATGCTTTCTTTATATGCCAGCCTCGAATTCAATAGATAACTTTTTATCTTAAAAAAAGAGTATATTTATATCATAAAAAAGCTATTGTATTTTTTGTACAATAGCTACTTACATACAATAATACTATTTGTTGGCCATAGAACAGGATCTCCTGTCTTGAGTTTTCTAAATTAAGTTAAAATGACTATCAATTAATTGAAAATAGCCTCAGATGCTTAAAGTGCGCGTCTCGGGATGCTAATTTTGGAAGATTCCAGCGGCCACAATTTTGAAGCTATCGACCTCAAATTTTTTTAAAATTAGAGCTATTTAAAGTATCTACAACTTATAGAACCCCTTTTTTTGATTTTCGAAAAAATAAATTTTTTTTTTGTTAATCGCATTAAATAAAAGATGTTTTAAAAAAATTCGCTCTATATCTTATAGATAATTAAATTAGTAATCATTGTGTTAAAAAATAATTAATTTTTTACCGTTAATTAATTAGCTGGAATCTTTCAAATGAAATGGAATAAATCCCTTGTATCCCTATGGGAAAAACTAACGGCATCTCTTGCCGCCTAGAGTAACTCGGTAGTCAATAGTGTTCTAACGGTTTTTCGAGACGCGCACCTTAAAAGGCCAAAAAAAGCATTCAAAAACCTTTTAGATATTTGAACAAAGTATCATATTTTTTATTAAAATCCCGGATGGAAAAATTTTGGATTTTAATTAGAACTAAATAATTTTCAAAATTGCATTTCCTTTCAATTCTATAATAGAGTGTAAACCGTGGTTTCGCGACGAGGGTCCAATTTGATTGTTAAGACGGGGGGGGGGGGGGGGCATTTGGAATATGTATATTTGTAAAAACTAAACAATCAATATTTTTTTTTTGTTAGGTGACCTTCAATCATATTTAATAATTAAATATGGATTGAAATTCGATCATTAATATTTATAATATGCATAATTTTAATTCCTGTTTGGGAATACTAATGATATTAAAATTTTAACCTCAAAAAAAATTTTTTTAACAATAACATTTACATTAAATCAAACATTATTATTTATAAAAAAAAATTATTTTTAAAAATCTGGTGTGACTGGCGCACAGCACACAACTTTCTCTTACCCTTCAGTAAGAGAAAGTTGTGCACCGTGCTGGTCACACCAGATTTTTTGTGTCGAGATATATTTAGTTTCCGATAGCACCTTAGTTTCAAACTTGCATTTTAAATGTTGACTGCTTCAAATAAACTATGGTTATTTTTCAAAATTTTAATCTCATATTTGGACATTTTATACACAATATAGATTCGTAAATAAATACAAAATTTCATAAGAATTGGAAAAAAAAATTTTAAATGCCTATAAAGTTCAAAGGGGACCCCCGTTTGAATCGAAATTAACATACAAATCCCTATAGGAAATTAACATTGTTCCTATGCGAAGATAAGGTGGAAAGGGAATTTAAAAAGAGTAGAGAGAGACGATAATGTTTGCAAGTGGAGAGAGAGAGAGACATATATGTTTTCTTTGAAAAATTAAAGACACAAATAAATTTTAAAAAAATGGGAATTTAAATAATAATTGATTTTTAATCTAATAAAAAGAAAAAGATTTAAATTCCGTTACCATGGCACCATTTCTACTTTCCTATGAAGAACAAGAGTAAAGTGGTCTTCAGAAGATTTCAACGCAAAATGAGAATATACATTTTAAAGAGCATCTAAAAAATAGTTCATTTATGAATTTTAAAAAAATCCTTGGAGGGAATTTTGAGAAAATCGAAAAAAACTGAAAAAGTACATCAGTAAAGTACTAGTACTTTTGGCCGATTTTGTTCAAAAGCTTATTTTGAGATTCTTCAAAGGTACCTAAGTTAAATATAAAATTTCAATCCGCTAGCTCAACTCCTTCATGCTAAAAATCTGTCCACACACACATACACACAGACACACAACAACATCACACACACACACACACAGACCAATTTGCGGGACCCACTTTTTGGACTCAGGGGACCTCAAAACATGTATATCCATCAAAATCTCGACATCGAATTTTGACATGATCGCAATACTTTCTCCTATATATTTCATATATAGGGTAGAGAAATAAAAATATTTATATATATATATATAAATATAAAATCAGAGAGAGTGAGGCTTTTTAAATGGAAAACCATATTTATTTTCGGTTTTAGTGGCCAGATCTATCCGGAAAATTATGAAATAAAAAAAATAAATAAATAAATAGGTCTTTAATCAGCTCATTCGTCAATTAACCTGATGCGAGAAGCCCAGCTTAATTTTTCTACTTTTTTATACTCCAATTTTTATATTTTTTATTTTATTTTTTTATATGGTTATCCGATATAACCTATTTCCAATTAGTCCGGATAATAGTGTGTCTCCTGTAATTATTTACAATACTTGGTGCACCGTTCGTCTTCCCACTCTGGTGGATTTGTTGAATTTCTTCTTTTCTTAATTTAATTGTTCTTTAATTTACTTTGAGTCATTACAAGTTTATAATAATTTTAGGCCTAAAAAAAGGTAATTTACCTTTGAAAACGCTCTTCAAAATATTAAATACAAATAAAAAATTGGATATGATTAATACATTAATATTTAAAAATATTCTGTATATATTATCCAAAACAAATAGCATAGGGATTATTAATATTAATCAAATATATAAATGAAGGATAGAGAGATAATTAAATGTAAACAATTTAATACTCAATAAAATTCATTTAATAAAAATATAGACATATGTAGTCTATATGTACAATAAATTTCATTCTACAACATCTGTAAAATCTTTTTAATTAAATTAAGGAATAAAAAATTTTCAAACAGTAAAACATGGTTAACAGAGGTTTTTATTTTCTCAAACCTATTTATATGACAGAGAGAACGTATTACATTCCTGTCAAAAATTCGATGTTGAGATTTTAATCAAAATACACGTTTTTAGGCCTTCTGAGTTGAAAAGACTCATTTCTCTGACGTAAACAGAGGGTTATGAGTTTATGATAATTTTAAAATTTAAAAATTGTTCAAGTTTACATTTTGTGCTTTTGGCGACCACGAGTTACCCGAGCTAATTGTGTTATATCTTCTTAGCTCTTTTCTCCAGGTATCTCTCCCATCAGCAAACGCCATGCTCACTGTCATTTTTCTTTAATATTCTGACCCCAAAATTAACTACAAAGAAAAATATTCAAAATGATTCTATTCATCATTTTGAATAACTTTTATTATGCAAAAAGTAAAGTAAAAGTCCACTTTAATTAAAACCTTAATTAAAACATTAATTAAAATTTTTTTTTTCAATTTTATTAAATTGGGTATAGCATGTAATCGAAAACGACTGTTATAAGACTTTTATTTTAATAGTTTGACCTTGGCGTAGAGGTTAGCGTGCTAACTTCGTATACCAAACGTCGCGGGTTCGGCCCCCAGGCAGTCCGATGATTTTATTTAAGCCATTTGGATACCAAATGGCTTAAATAAGAATGCCTGGACCAAAAATAATATATAAATAAGATCGTTTAAAGTCTTAAATGGCCTAAGTTGCCGAAAAGACTGTGTGTATGTGTGTGATGGTAGAATGCAAGGAAATGGGAACGGGAGTGTCGGGGACATGGGCAAGTCTGGTCAGGTTGGCCCAATGGTATTATATATAAACCGAGCTTTGGAAGACGAATGAACAAGCTGGAGAGGTGGCCAATGGTATTATATATTAAACCGAGCTTGGGGAGACGAATGGACAAGTGGAAAGGTTGGCCCAATGATATTAAATTATTAAACCGAGTTGGGTAGGACATTGGGAAGTGGTCCGAGGTCAATGATATTAAATTATTAAACCGAGTTGGGTAGGAATTGGGAAGTGGTCCGAGGTTGGCCCAATGGTTAATTGCATCATATAATTTAAAAAAAAAAAAAATTAAATCAAGTATATTAATTGAAAAAAACAGTAAAATATATTTTAAATCTGGTGATTGTTTGATAAAGTTTATTTAGCTAAAATAAAAAGGAAAATGAAATAGTAAAAAAGAGTCATATCAATATAACAACTGTGTACGAGAGCGTAAAGGATTGACAAATGACAAACAAAAAAAAAAGTTAAATTCTCGAGAAACAACTTTTTTTCGAGGTGGTGATATTGTTTTGTTTTAAGGTTGGGACCTTGGTTTTTGATTCTCGAGGGGGCCCTTGTTTTGATTCCAAGGTGGGTTTGTTTTTGGTGCTCGCATGGGGGTTGGGGGCAAGTGAATGTGAGTGTGAATGTTTTTTTATGAAAAAAAAAAAAAAAAAAAAAAATAGTTTGACATAAGTTATCAATAGTTATTCCAATATTAAAGGCAGATTTTAACATTATCATGTCAAAATTACGTAAAATATATTATTTTAATCTACAATTTGGATTCTTTTTTTTTTTTTTTAAATAATGACTTCTATAGAATCCCACTGGAAGGAAATTGAATTTTCTCTATAAGCTAAGCTTATGCCCCGGGTCGTAATTAAAACAGCTACAAAGTTTCATCTTAATTGGACGAGCGTTGAGATGGGATTTATCTAAATATTCGCTTGGAGGTATCTTCACATGAACGGCAGGAAGAAGAATAAGAAGAGCACTCACTCTTGAAAAGAGTAGAATTTAAATTAAAATAAATAGAATAGATATGAAAGAAGACACAAAGGATTTTGTGGGAGCCTGCTACTGTTTTCTCATAAAAATTTTTACAAGTTCAGAATTAAATTTTTCAAATCTCTTTTTCTTTCTCTTCAGACAATATAGGCCTAACTTATAAATAACGAGAACCATACGATTGCAATTTGGCTTAAACATAAAACATTTCAACGAGATAGTTTAATTAAAAGACCTGACCACTGTTTTATGTCTCCTATTCGAGACAAGCAACTCCTTTTGATGTCAAGTACCAGTTAAGATTTAAGTTTCTACTAATTATTAATTTTTTTTTTTTTTTTGACAAGTCAACATCAAAATAAACACTGATCTTAAAATATCTACCAAAGTCTCGCATTTGTTTGAAAATTTATTAATAAACTTGTCGGTGGGATTTTAAAGCAAGAAGAATCGGTCTGCTCTATATATAATGGATAAATTTAAATTTCTATAACAATAATATAATCATCTCTAATATTAGCGAAAAGTCAATTCATTCGTCTAGGACTTGACTACACATCAAGGATATACTCTATCCGTGCCAACTTCCAACGTCTTATCTTAATAATTTGCATAAATTGTTAAATAACAATACAAATTGTCCAGAATTTTTGGATATATCGACCTTCAGAGTGCCGAGCCCAATAGCCGTCACTCAATACCCGAGTAAAAATGATTGACGCCCGCAGCTAGTCTGCATAGTGAACTTTTAGGAACACACAGGGATCCACACGCCCGCACCAGGGACATACTCAGTAGATCCAAATAAGTGACCAGAAGAAAAATGTGTCCCTGATGCGGGCGTGTGAATCCCTATGATTTTTGAGAGAAATTTTTACCCGAGTAAAAATGACTAAAAATGATCGAGGGATACACACGCCCGCAGCAGGTCTGCATAGTGAACCTTGAGGGACACACAGAGATATACACGTCCACATCAGGGACACACATTTTTCTTCTGGTCACTTTCAATCTACTGCGTGTGTCCCTGGTGCGGGCGGGTGTATCCCTGTATGCCTCTCAAGGTTCATTATGCAGACCTGCTGCGGGCGTGTGTACCCCTTGATAATTTTTAATCATTTTTACTCGGGTAAATAACTTTTGTTATCTCTATATGTAACACTAGAGCCTAGTCCTCAGGTCTTAGTGAATATAAAATTTCGATAATTTATTGAAATGTTGAAATCTCATTAACCAAACCATAATAACAGTGTTTATTTTTTTTAGGCTTTTACTATTAACATTAGTAAATACATGATTTGACTAGTAAGTGTATTCTTATACATAAATAGATTTTTAACCAATCTGAATTTAAAAAAAAAAAAAAAAAAAAAAAAAAAAAAAACAGGAGAGCCGTGAGATATTGACTATGGGGCCTCGACTTCAAAAAGTTTAAGAAGAACTAATTTAGAGAATAGAAAAAAACATTTTATTTTCTAATTGTGATTAAGAAGATTCTTAAGATTTATATTTTTAGTCTCTAGAGTGCTTTTATTTATCGTTTTGATTAAGCAGGGCTGGCTGTTTTAGGGAATTTTCTCTGTAGCCCTAATTCTTTTATATTATAATACTGAAACATGTTATGTGTTTTGTAAATAAATAAATAAATTTCTCGCTGTTTTGTTGTGGGAAACCCATGCCCACTCTGCTCTACCTCCTATTCTTTCGAATATTCTGACAATTGATTATATTTATAAATTTAAAATTATTGATAAAATAACCTTCCTTGTCCCATACCAGGGACAAAAATTTTCAATTAAGTATAATTTTTTCCTCCGGAATACCCAGTACGCATTTGAAGAAAAGTAATAAATAAAAATTTTGTAATCGAATACGATTGAATCCCGTAGAAGAGTTAAGTGATATATTGACTATATATCAAAAATATTTATTTATCAGCATGTGGCCCGAAGATAAATTACAATGGAAAATTGAGTTTATTCCTTATCGTTTGCTCGACTCCATATTGTGTCTTATGTTGCTTTGCTATTTATTTGATTTATCCCAAATACTTTATTGCTGATTGCATTTGATCATTTCGTTTTGCCAATGCTTTTCTTCTTTCATTTTTTTTTTTTTATTCTTTCTCTATATAATATGCGAATTGAATGAATGGGACTTTATCAAATTATCAATCTCTTTCTCTTTCTCTCTCGGTTCTTTCTGAAAACATCAATGAAATTATAATCTAATTTTATTTCCATTTATTATACATAATGGAAAGAATTACAAAAATATATGCCGAAGAATCAAAGAATGCAGTAAATATATTAGATTCAAAGCGACATTTGAAGAGACCAAGCTAAATTTTTTCTTTCGATTGATTTTATTTTTTAATTTACGGAGAAATATTTTTGCAATTTAATTTAGAACACAATTATTTATATGTTCTGTACTTATAATTTAATAATTAAAGGGTTATATTTAGTACACTTCCAGAGGTTTGAATAATATTAGGTTATAAACATCAGAATTATCAAAAAAAAAAAAAAATGTTGACGAATTAAAGTTTACCAAATATCAAATCATCTAATTTGTGCTTTTTAATCTTTAAAACTGCTTCTTGAATTTTAAAAATTTATTTATTCATCTTTTGCACATCAGAATTGTGTACATTTTTAAAATGTTGCGTCCGCATAAGATTTCATACCCTGAATAAGGATAGGTGAAAAGAAGAAGAAAATTCGCAGCTAGTTGTATTTAAAAATAATAATGAAATACAACTAGCTGCGAAATTTCTTCTTCTTATCACCTATCCTGATTGAACTACCAGCAATAAGTCCTAACTATCTACCCTGAATAAGCATAGGCTTTATGAGGGAGGTTTATTTAAGATTTATTACCTTACATGAAAACAAAAAAATATTTAATTGCAAGGAATAGTGGCTGAAATTACAATTAATGATGAGGAGATCAAGGCAGCCAAAGCAAAATAAAGAATTTTTTTTTTATAAATAGATATAATATTATAGTTGAAATATATTTAATAATATTTTTTTAAATAAAATTTTATAATAATCTTTTTTTTCTTTTTTTGTTTCAGGTGAGTTCTCTCTTATTTCTGAGTTTTCGTATTCAAATAATCAAAAGGTGAGATTCTACATTTTGAAATAAACAAAGATAATTCCATTTCTCATATTACATTATATTATTACATTACATTATATATTATATTCCACAGCGCTTTGTGATAGCTTGATATTTTTTTTTGTTACAACTAATACATTTTTTTGGGTATTTGGCTGGAATACACAAATTCATTTAATTTAAATGCGAACGTAGCCAACTCATTTGTGGCTTTGAGGGGTTGAGAAGAGGGCAGGTGGGTATTTGAATGTTTACACCTCGGACCCCATAGAAATCCCTTTCTGGCCCTTCCTGATCCGGCTCCGGCCCGGAGATTAGCTCGGCTAACTCAGGATCGGATTGTAATTGAATAGAGACGTCATAGTTATATTAGAATTCTCCTAAATTCCTCGCATCTTCTCACTGCTCTTGTACCGCCCACAACTGCCAGAAAATAATTCTACTAGATTACGTAAAATTAAAAGATTGGTATCATAAAAAAAAATTTATTTTCCTCCTGACTTTCAATCCCTCGAAAAGTAGCCCTACCCTAAATAAAAAAAAAAAAATCCCTCGAAAAATAAAATTAAAAAATCAACATAACCACGAGAATTTTTTTAAACCCTTTTCGGCTACTGCTCCCATTTAGGGATAAGAATTTTATTTAGTAAATTTACAATACATAGTACCAATGGCTACTGGGAGGGACGTTGCTCGGGGTCACCATTCCCAAGCTTTCGTCGCGCTCTGCATCGCTTAACATCAGCGATTGTGGTGTCTGTTGGTCTTCTTCATTGCCAGATTCCCCGGCCACGAAAAAAATTTAAATTTTTTTTTTAAAGTGCAACTTTTTTTTGATGGCCTCAAATTTTGTCGTTCTTCTATCGGCATGTCGCGTTGCAAGCCGCGAAGTCAAAAATGGAAAGTTGAATTTTAATATATAGTTTAATAGGAAAGAGGTTGCAGCCAAATAATTGAGCCTCTATTAAGTAACGAACACTCTTTATTGGAACGTTTCGGCTGGGATCAACCCTGCCATCTTCAGCCTTCAAAGAGCATATTTAAATTTTATATATACAAATATAGTTGTCATATTATAGTTGTCATCATTATTCAATTTTAATATATAGGCCTATGACGAATTATAAAAAAATAATTGTAAGATTTAATTATTCAATTTTTAAATTGATAAAATATAATTTTTTAATTTTTAAAATAATTTAAAATGTTTCAAGTCTTCAATTACTAAATAAATATTGTTCTCAGTTTTTAACATGCCGCGTCTATTGATTTCCCATTATAAATCCCATTTTCCAATTATTAAATTAAGATTAAAAACGCGATTTTAATACCCTTAATAAAAAATTTTCAGTTAAACGCCTACGATCCGAAAAAAAAGTTTCACTTGCATCGTGGTTTCATAAAACTACACAATGATTTTTTATAATACTAATATTTTCATGTGAATATAGGCCTACTTATGTATTCAGATCAAAGGATATTTTTAATCTTATTCAAGCCCATTATTTAATTCACTTTTTAATGAATAGAACAAACAGTGCGATTTGTTTCTCAAATAAATTATATAAATACAATAAAAAAAGATAATTTTCTAGCAAAAAAAAAAAAAAAAATTGTATTTGGAGACCAAACTGATTAAAAAAGGCGGCAGATCATTTGTCCAGCTAGGAACATTCATGCGGTTGACTAAAGTGCTTCTAGTTAATTAAACCCAAATACTTGAATCTCTACGATACAAATTAATTTTCTTTCTCTCTAAACTAAAAGGAAATTGATTAATTAATTTTCCTTGTAAGTAAACAAAATCTATTCAGTGCTTTATTTATATTCTTCGTTAAAGAGAGAAACATCCATCCCATCAGCGTTTATATTTGATTATAAGTCTTTTTAATTGTCTTTTGCTCATGTTTATTACGAGTAGAATTAAAAATGTAGATCAGCTATTGTTGATTAAAATATTTTGAACTGGCAAAATTTCGGCCCTCATCTGACCTATAAAATATTCATATATAATTTAAAGAAATAAATAAATAAATATTTTAACATTTAATCATGGTGTAATAAAAAAATCTGATTTTACTGGTCGTACAGCCCACAACTTTCTTGTGTTCAGTGCTTGTTACACCAGATTTCAGGGGCGTATTTAAGGGGGGGGGGGCCCCCCCCCCCCCCCCCACCCCAAAAAAAAATAAATGAAAAAAACACACAACCCCCAAAAACTTTTTTTCCAGGGGGGGGTTTTTTTTTAAAAAAAAAAAAAAACACACCACATAAAATTAAAAAAAAAAAAAAATATAAAAAAAAAAAAAAAATTATTTTATAATATTTTTTTGTCCCCCCCCCCCCCCACTCTCATCCCCCCAGATTTGTTTGTATCGACATATATTTAGAGTTCGCCAATATATTTTTTGAGGGCAAAATGTCAATATACATTTTAAAGATCATCTAAAAAATAATTGATTTATGAATTTTAATCAAAATTATTAGAACCAATTTTGAGAATATTGAAAAAAAAAAACTGAAAAAGTACATCAGTAAGGTACTAACTACTATTTTCTGGCAGATTTTATTTAAAAGCTTATTTTCGTGTCTCCGTAGAGTACCTAACTTAAATATAAAATTTCAATCTCGTAGCTTATTTCCTTTATTTTGAACAGAAAGATATCATTTTGCTGGACCTAGTTTTTTGGAATCAAGGGCCACAAAACATGTATTTCTCTCAAAATATCAAAAGCAACCACATCTCTTCTGTGGTTAAATATATCGCAAGGAAATTAGATTTCTTATTCAAAACGAAGCGTTACTTTTCCTCCCAACAACTCCTAACCCTTTAAAGAGCCCAAATTCGGCCGTTTCTTGAATATGGTTCTCATCTTTGGCGCGGGGAGTTGAAAGACTCTCTCTCCTCCTTGAATGCCATACAGAGGAGTGCAATTAGACTAATCGATGATTCTACCCTCACTGCATCCCTACAGTCACTATATCATAGAAGAAGCGTGTCTGCACTCTCCCTCTTCTATAAGTATTACCATGGTCAATACTCTGCCGAATTAAAATCAATTATCCCACCCAAAGCAACTATACACGGAACACGAGGGAGGCATCGTCCCAGCATCCCGATGCGGCTCAGACCACGACTAACAGAACTAGTCAATCCCAATCATCCTTTGTCCCCATGACCTTCCGTGATTGGAACAAGCTCCCTGCATCTATCTTTTTCATTACATACAATCTTCAGACTTTCAAGTCTAATCTCAACAGACATCTTCTCAGTTCCCGCAGATTTATATTTTTTTTAAACTAGTGTATATTCTTCCTGGCTGCATGTGACCACTGGTCATTATAGGTCTTGGGACCTTATGCACCCATTCCAAAAAAAAAATCTCGACATTGAGTTTTTAAGATCAATTCCAATACTTTCCCTTTATTTATATACGATATATTGGTAAGAGAAAGTAAACAAATCTAATTAGATTAATTGCTTTAATTTTTTGTTTTTCTATTAAATCCGAGACTAGAAGTTTAACTCTTTAAAAAATTCAAATTAGCGATTGAGTTTTTTTTATCAATCCAAATTAAATAATCCGCCATTCAAATAAAATCCACCTGTGGTTGTGCTTAATCTCAGCTACGACACAAATAAGCTCATTTGTTTAATGAGCTTTTAGATGGCAATTTGTATTATAGTAAAAAAAAGTTGGTCGGGGGTGATTATTAATTAAAAATTTCCTAATAATTATCATTAAATTGAAAATGTTTTTACAAATGCAAACATACAGTAGCTTTATTTTGAGTTTCATTTAATTTTCTATATAGAAATTTTAATTATTTAATTTTAATAAATTAAGGCAATACATTTTAATTCTCTTGAAATGTCTGACTTGAGTTTATTACTTCATTTTATTAGTGAGAAATTATTGGATCCATGACAAAAATTTTGATAGAAATACATGTTTTGAGGTACACTCAGTTCAAAAAAGTGGGTCCCTCAAATTGGTCTGTCTGTCTGTGTGTGACGCTTTTAAGCATGAAGGAAATGCAAGTCTAAAAACACATTTAGGCTCGGGAAATAACGGTGACGTATGCCCGCAATATTAAGTTTAAGGAAATAAAAAAAAGTACTTAGGGGTCGTCCATATATTACGTAACGCGTTAGGGGGGAGGGTCCTAGCCAAAACGTTACTAATTGTTACATGGGGGACCCGGGGGTTCCTCTAAGTGTGACATAACAGTTCAAAGCTGAATTAAAATGGAGTGATTATTTGAGTCACGAGGGGAAATTTACTAAAAAAAAAAAAATGGCAAATTGGTATGAATTTTGTATAAGAAATTGTATTCGAGGGGGAGGGGCTAGTTTTATGTTGTGACATAATATTTGTAAGGGGGTTTGTTTGTATGTGACTAATTGGGACAGGGGGGGGGACTAAAATATCAAAAAAGGCGTTACGTAATATGTGGACGACCCCATATAGCATATACTTAAGGCTCTAGCTCCAAGGTGGGGACTTAATTGTGGCACTCACTGTACCTGCAATCTATAATATTAAAATACATTTTCTCTCACTCGACGAGTGAACCATTCATTCCATAAGTTTTTATACACTAACAAGTAAGATGAAAAAGGTTGGGGGTTCTATTAATAACTTTATTTATTTATAAATAAATAAATAGGTTATAACACGCATTCAAACAATTAATTTCTCTCTCTTTCAATCTAATTATTTATCCAATGAAATTCACTTCTATCTTTACTTAAAAATTACTCAATATTGATTTTGTATACTTGAGAAGAAAATATTTTAAATCAGATAAACCGTCATCTATTATAGTTAGAGAAATGATTGATGCGATCATTCCTGCAGGTGGTCAATTTACCTCCCATTAATTTAATCGTTGTTTAATAAAATATTATTCATGGCAACTAATTTCTTGGGAATATAATTTCTTAATGTGATGTTCAATTCGTAATGACGTCTGAATTAACTAATAATTTTTTTCTTGTCTGGTTATCATCTAGAAGAATTTTTTATTTCAATATACTGTATATCTAGATTTTTTTTCTTTAAAGAAAAAAAAAATTTAACTCTTTTTTTACTTTTTTTTTTTTTTAATTAAATTGAAAACGAATTCTTCATAATGAATTATTGTTTTTCTAAACGCTAAAGATTAATTTTTTTTTTACAATTAAGCCAAAGATTAATCATCTAATGCATGAAGGAAGATGAAAAAACAAACAGCCGGTGTTTATCCCGATATAACGTAGCGTGTTTTCTAGCATTTTGCGCGCCGATTTCGTTAATTAACTCCTTTTCATTTTATAAATTTAAAATTTGTTTCAGTATTAAGTGTTATTTTATTTTCTTAGAATTGCATTTTAGTTTATATTACTAAACGGTTAATGAATAGGTAGAATTCAATAAACTAAAATCAAAGAGAGAGAGAGAGAGAGAGATTTATTGATTTCTCTCTCAATACAACAACAGGAACAACCACACAAAGCATCCTTTATGTAGCCTTTCAATTAGGACTAAATTTCATTATACCTAACGAAAATTCGCACCTGAAAACCATCTCTAATATTCCACGGTTGAGTGAATTTCATTCGTTTGCCAATACCATTGTTAAAGAATTTAATGCAATATAGTGTGAAATTAGCCTAAACCATCTTTAAAAGGTTTAAACAATGCTATCACTATACTAGTTACATTAATGAACTCACTCGCTTTATTATTTATTTCCTTTTACATTTATAAAATTTTTGGCAACGCATGAATGAAGAACAAATATCAAACATTTTTACTTTCTCATACCTATATGTGTTAATTTATAGAGAAAGTATTGAATTCATGTCAAAAATTCGATGTCGAGATTTTGGTGAATATACACGTTTTGAGGTCCCCTGAATCCAAAAAAGTCGTTTTTGTGTGTGTGTGTGTGTCTGTGAACAAAATATCTCAAGAACGAAAAGAGCTAGGAAGTTGAAATTTTATATTTAAGTTAGGTACCCCACTGCCAGGTGACATGAAGATTTTGAACAAAATTGAACAAAGAATACTAGTACTTTACTGATGTAATTTTTCAGTTTTTTACGATTTTCTCACAATTCGCTGCAACGATTTTGATTACAATTCAAAAATTCATTATTTTTTTAAATGCTCTTTAAAATGTATATTCTCATTTTGCCATTGAAACCTTCTGAATACCACTTTTCTCTTGTATTTCATAGGATAAATCAGGGGCGTATATAGAAATTTTTTTCGGGGGGGGGGGCCCGAACTCAAAAATTTTTCTGCTGAAAATTTTTTTTTTAAGAAACTAAATTTTTTTTACAAGAAATTTTTTGCGGAACATTTTTTCTTTTGCAGAACCAAAGTTTTCCATCCTGCGGAAAAATTTGTTGTGCTGATGTCTGTATATCCCTATATATGTATATGCGTTTGGGAAATTTCGGGGGGGGGGGGGGCGGGGCCCCTCGCGCCCCCCCCCCTTATATACGCCCCTGGGATAAATGGCATAAATGGTTGCCTTGGTAACAAATATAAATTTTTTCCCATACCTAAAAATTTTACATCTTGAAATTCGAATGTACCGTACTGTCAGAAACTAAATATATGTCGACACAAAAAATCTGATGGGACAAGCACTGAACGCAACTTTCGATTACCGAAGATTTGGTATCCAAATGGCTTACATAAAATCATCGGACTGCCTGGGGTCCGAACCCGAGACTTTCGGTATAGAAGGGTAGCACGCTAACCTCCACACCAAGCCCAAGGGCCATTATCTGCCTTGAAATGGCATAAGTTACAATAACATAATAGGTTAATTCAAGGGGATGATACTCGCTCGCCTGATTAAAGCGTTTCTTGAGCCGATTATTAAATGATTGCAAAATATTTGAAAGCCTCTTTTAAAGGTATTAATTTATAATCCTGCCTTGAAATGCTTTCATATAATCTCTCACCCGCTTTAACTCTTATTAAAAAATTATCAATGTATAATCTTTGTGACCTTTTATAAATTTATCACGATTTAATTTGAAATGAATTTGTTTTAACCATCCAAAAAGTAGTGTCCATGAATTTCCGCACGGACAAGCTCTTTCAGCATTAGCTATTTTATTTAATGAATGCCACGTTTTATACAGAAACATAAATAAAAAATTTTCTACAAACGGTTATTTCATTTTTGTTGTTTATTTATTTTATTTTTTTTTTTTTTAACACTCACACTTTTATCCTATTCACACACACATACACAGTCTTTTCGGCATCTTAGGGCATATATAAATAAGACTTTATACGATAACCGTTATGAATATATAATAATATATATATATATATATATATACTGTATATATATTGGGGTCCAGGCATTCTTATTTAAGCCATTTGGTAATTTTTGTTCTTAATTATCGAGTTGATTCTTCGTATTTTATAATATATCGCCTGCTAAGAATCAGAGTGACGAAAGTCCGAAAATTCAATTTTTGAGTTAAGCCTACGAAAGGTTGTCGAAATGTCTTCTCTTTTGAGTGCCAAAGTGGCGAAAATATATTTCTATTCTTTGCTATTGATTCTGGCTTATTCATTTGTTGCCCGGCACATACATACCCCATACACTATAGGTATATTTATAAAACTTTCAAACACCTTTTCTCGAATTGTTGAATTTTGGACTTTCGCCATTATGATTCTCAGCAGGCGATATGTGCTTTCAATCTAACTTGGATATATTAATTATACCCTGTCCTTTTAGGCGAATTTAGAGAGATAGAGAGGTGGGCTTCCTCTCACCATCATCATCGTCTCTCGCAGCGGTTGGTTCTTAACCTTTTCAATAATCTCGCGCCCCCTATAACCTGTCGAGAAAAAAAGACCACCGCTTTGTAAATTTTCAAGTTGTTAATCTATTGCCTAAAGAAAGTAAAACGATAAGCCTGGGGGTGCGTGGACCCCTGGTTAAGAACCACTGGTCTAGAGTATATCCTAAACTCCTCCACACCAGACCATTTGCGATGCTTTTTGGGGACTGTTGCCTGCCTTTCCTCGACACTCCTTTTATCTAATCTTCCTTTTATTAATATAGTTCTACCTAACAGTTATACTGTAGGGGAGAGGGCCGGACATTGGGACATGAGGCACATTGGGACATTCGAATTTTAGCTCTACTAAATATAAAGTTTGAGTTGTACTCTTTGACCGTTAGGGTGCATTAAGTACCCATTTTATTAAGAAAAAAATTTCTATAATAAAATGGGCACATTTAGTAGAGCTAAAATTCGAATGTCCCAATGTGCCTCGTGTCCCAATGTCCCGCCCTCTCCCCTATATTCTATCTTCACGTCACTCTTTATTTTACTTTTAAGATTATCAATATTGACATTGTGTCATTACTATCGTTATTTAACTTTTCGGTTATGCGGTAGAGGATTTCGCTTAAGTTCATTGTTGGGCAGATGTTCAGGTTCTAATTTCAAATGTATTTGTGAAACTTCTTCGCTTATTTTGATTCATCACTGTTGTCTCTCTTTTTCTCCCTCCCCCCCCCTCCCACCTCCTCTTCCCTCTCCTTGTTAATCTCTCATTTCATTTTATAATTTGAGATGATCTTATTAAGTTCTCTAAACTATTAAATTAAAAAACAATGGCGTGTGATAAAATTAAGAATTTTCTCGGATCAACGAAGAAAAAGAGGAAGTATTAATATTAATAGACTCTTTTATTGTTCGGTGTATTTTTTTCTCTGTGGATAAAAATAGAGCCACTTGCATATATATTATCTTTTTATTTGAACTCAGAGAGCGCTCAAAGACTTTATTTTACTTAGAGATGGAAGGGGAAGAAAGATTTATTTATTTCTTCAGGTTATTGTCAACGATTCGAGCGCCGAAAAATATGTCTCCTGGATGTCCCATATTTATCGAAACATAAAACTAAATGGTCATGCGGAGCTTTTCAGGGCCTTGCATTAACGATAAAAGGATCTCTCGCTCACAGCCCTGCTCTGGGGATGATGATTCTCGACTAAAAATTTATTTTTAAACACTATCTTTTTTTTTCCTTTTTGAAAGTAAATAAATTTACATTGAGAATGTGAGTGAGTGAGTGCATTATGCATTAAGGTTAGAAGGGCTTTTTCCACAAAAATGAATGAGTTTTTGGCAAAATTTCAAAATATTTTAATAGTAAGTTTCATTATAAAATGCGGAAATTGAAAGGATGATGATTAGAAAATCAATTAGAGCCACAGTGATCATGAGTCGCTTCGAAGAAACTCGAGTAAAAATGATTAAAAATGGTCGAGGGATACACACGCCCGCAGGAGGTTTGCATAGTGAACCTTGAGGGACACCCAGGGATACACACGCCCGCACCAGGGACACATTTTTCTTCTGGTCCCTTTCGAACTACTGTGCGTGTCCCTGGTGCTGGCGTGTGTATTCCTGTGTGTCCTTAGTGTGGACGTGTATAATACCCCTTTGAGTCCCTCAAGGTTCACTAGGCAGACCTGCTGCGGGCGTGTGTATTCCTCGATCATTTTTAATCATTTTTACTCAGGAAGCTGCAATTTATGAGCTTTTCTTATTATATTCTTCTTTTGTCGCCATAATTCCGGCGAAGGTGCCATTCATGTGTTTTTTGCGACCGGGAAGGAATAGAGCATGCCGGCCCTTCACACGGTCTGACGCCTGTTGAAAAGAGGAAGGAAGAGACAGACATGCAAAGAATAAAAAGACCGCCAGTCCCAGCTCTGATAGCTCGTGGTCGCCACCACGTACCCACAAGATGTGAGCCCCTAAGCATAGCTTTTCTTATTATAATATTGCTTAATATATAAAATTGCAAAGAGAAATTCTGCCTTTTGACATATAAATATTAAAGGCTCAATTTCCGAGTTCAAATTCTTCTCCACCTTCCTCTAAAAATGCCGAAAAACTAAACTTTTCATTTTCCATTTGAGATATAGAGAAGTCAATTTAGTTCATTCAGGAAGATTTTGATGAATTCATTAATTCTTGTGACTATGTGGAACTCAAGGGCGGATACAAGGGGGGGGGGTAAAGGGGGTAATTCCCCCCGAGATTCGAAAAAAATACCTTTTTCGGAAAAAAATTTATTTTTAATGTAAAATTTTTAAAATTAATACTTAAAAATTTGATGTGTATTTATATTCTGGCAAACAAGTACAGAATGCGCTTTTAAATTACCGAAATTAAAAAAAAAAGTGTGCTGTGTGACGAGTCACACCAGATTACCCCCCCGAGAAACACCTCTGGATCCTCCCTTGGTGGAACTACTCTACTATTAGCTATTATACCAACATCCCCAGTAAGCATCAGGTCTTCCTCTTCTTCTCGGTCGCATCGCTTGAAATATAGACCCCAAAATTTGGGATTAACGACAAGGAAATAAAAAGAAGAAAGCTTTTGATGATTGAAAATGTGAAATTCGGTGTGATTATTAAAAAAAATTAACCCTAGATCAAAAAAGAATTTATTAAAAATTAAACTCTCTTTTCTTATCTTAAGAAATTTCCATTAAAGTAAGTAAAGAAAAAAGGGAAAGAAAAGTGGAATCATAATGCCCATATATTAAATAATAATCAATTGAGAAATTTTTTCTTATCATAAATTAAGGCTCCGCTGTAATTTGTCAACGAAATAAGGAAAAAAAAATTAATAACTCATAAATCAAGAAATTGATTTTTTTTTTTAAATTTACTTCCTAAAAAGTCGAAAAATTTTAAAAAATCTTAAAAAAGAGAAGAGGATGTTCACATCTCTTTTGTATTTCACCTCCACCTGACATCAATAACAGCTTGTTAAGTACACATCGCAAACACTGACAGGAAATCTGATCGGTATCTGTTTATAAAATAGCTAAGATAGACAACGTACTAATCATTTTTATCTCTCTAAAAATGTGGATAAGCTAGAGAATTGGTCCTTACTCCATCACAAATCTTATTTCTCCTTTTAATTATTCAACAAAATTTTTTTTCGTACTAATATCGACATCTCTTCGTTGATTTCAATTAAGATAGCAGAATATTAAGTCTTGAATTCTTCTTGGCTACATTTTAAATGTTTCCAACAGTATATTACTCTCTTCTGCGTCTAATCAACAAAATCCCTTTCAGACATAACATGCATAACATACATAAATGTCCTTACGTTCCTCTTTCTCTTGGATAAAATGCTGTCACGCTTTTTAGGAAGACATACATGCAAGACACTTTTTACTCCTCACTTGCCCAAAGTTATCTTTCATAGCGTGAGAAATTTATTCATAAATAAAAAATCTGGATACCATGGGTCGCGGGTTTGAATTCCAGGCACTCCGATGATTTTATTTAAGCCATTTGGATACCAAACTACATTAGAATTCTATATGTCCTCGGGCTTGGTGTAGTTGATAGCGCGCCTTGTATCCAAGGGTCGCAGGTTCGGACTCCCAGGTAGCCCGATAATTTTATTTAAGCCATTTGGATACCAAATGGCTTAAATAAGAATGCCTGGACCCCAAATACATATTTATTAAAATAACGGTTATCGTCAAAAGTCTTATATGGCCTGAGTTCCCGAAAAACCTGTATGAATGTGTGTGTGAGTGTAAATGAGAAAAAAGTGTGAGTGTTTAAGAAAAAAAGAATTCTCTATGTAAAATTTATAAATATGGGAAAATACATTTTGTCACCATGGCAATCATTTCACTTATCTTTCTTATGAAGTACAGTCGGCGCCACAAGAGCCTGATATGCTCTAGAGTGGAGCCTTGAACTTAGTCTACCAAGCCAATATTTTTAAAATACATAAATCGTCTTTTTTTAATGCAATTGAAGGCGATAAACAGTAAACACTTCCGACGTCTAAGCATTTTGGTTGCCTAATTTAAGGCTCCACTCTCGAGAATATCAGGCACTTGTGGCGCTACCTGTACAAGAGTAAAGTTTGCTTCAAACAATTTCAAGGGCAAAATGAGTAGGTCTATAAACATTTTAAAGAGAAATTATTGATTTATGAATTTTAATCAAAATTATAATTTTGAGAAAATCGAAAAACAAGTACATCAGTAGCCGATTTTGTTCAAAAGCTTCGTGTCAGTCCCAGGAGGGTATCTAACTTAAATCTAAAATTTCAATCTCCTAGCTCATTTTAGGATCAATTTTTCCTAATTTTTCCTAAAATATATATATATATAATTTTGATTTCTTTTTTTAAGTAAATAGCGGGTAGAAACTTATTTTATTAAAAGAGATTATGCCTTGAATTTTGTAGTCTTGTACAAATATTATAAATAGTATTGATATATCTCCATAATAGATCTATCTATTCGCACGTTACCCCTTCTTTACTATTAGACTTGGAAATTATTTTTTTTAATCTATATAGGTAACTTTGTTTAAGCGTTACATTTGATTAGAAAAAATTAATTTTAAAATTATATTTTAATAAAATTTTCCATTTTCAATTTTTTTTTTTTTTTTTTTTCATTTCCATTTATTTCTCTCTCCCTCTCTTTTCCTCTCATTTATCAAAAGAGAGTCGCGATGAATTCATTTTTTTTTTATTGAAAACGTAATCTCCTCTTATTTATTGGTGACAAATGTTTCATCTTTTGTAGAAAAAAAAAATAAATAAACCAAAGCACAAGCACAAACCCTATTGAGAAAAATATATATAGACCTATATTTTTTTAAGAAATGATTTTTCAATTTTCAAACAATTTTTTTTTTTAATTCTTATTTGTGTTTCATTGATGTTGCTAAGGGAGAGGAAAAGAAACTAGAAAGGACTTTACCAACAAGGATAATATAAAATTGATTTGAATTATTTCTACCAGTTATTTAAAGAAAAAAAATCCTTCCACAAATTTGAAACGTTTTCTAGATTTTCAAATTAATTAATATTTTAAATTAATCAAATTCTATCATTTTAAATTTAATATCTATGTTTGTCTATAGAGGTTCTGGTTATGAAATAGTCGAAATGGAAATAGGACTTAATCGTGTGAAATTGCCGCTGCACTTTAAGGGAGATGAAATATTGAACTCGGCCAAACCTGAGACCAGGGAGTAGAAAAGCAGATGGATGGTCCATTAGCGAAATTAGAAATGAAACCATAAATGCATATTCAATTCTATTGAGAAACTTAGTAAACTAGAGCCAGACTTCAAGAGTTCTCGGAACTATTAGGAATATAATTAATATAAAAGCCAATCGCCATTATATTTCTATTACAATCTCTTTATTATTAACTTGAGGCAAAGGGTTTTCAATGATAAATTTTTGGAACGAAGTTCTTTAACGCGGCTTACGCAGGGTGAATTGGGAGAAAATGTAACCTAACAAAAACGCGTTCCCCAGCACTCCCGCCCGAGCTAAGGCGGAGGAAAGCGAGATTAGCCGAAGTCTTGGCGAGGCCCCGCCCACTCTTTATTTCTTTCTATCTACCCCGAAGGCGAGCAATAGGTTCCACCGGGCGCAGCTCCCTGGCTAGATAATATTTAAATAATATTCATATTAAATTATATTCTGAGTTGAAGAAAAGGCGTGAGGAACTTCATTCCTGCCGGGGGTCCTACGACCCCACCCGTTTGCTTTTTTAAACTTAATTTAAGGTTATTTTCGGCATCTCAGACCATTTAGACTACGTCCCCGTTTTTTAAAATTAATTACCATTCAAAGTAATTTAAACTTATTAGTTATTAAAAACCATACTCATAGATATGTATTTGATTTCTGGAAAATAGGTAGCCCAAATGTCCATGCGATATTATGGGAGAGGGGGTAGTTATGTTATGACATAATATTTGTAGGGGGGGGTTTGTTTGTATATGACTAACTGTGACGGAGGTAGCGGGGGACTAGAATATCATCAAAAAAAGGCGTGACGTAATATGTGGACGACCCCAAATATGATGGAAAAGAGTAATAAAATTTTGTTATTATTATTATTATTTTTATTCGAATAACATTTAAAACTAATTCTTACTATCATCAATTTCATATTTCCCATATAAATTTTCGAAATTTTTAAATGTTTTTTTTTTTTTTTATAGTTGCAATCATTTTATAATTATGATAATAATCAACAAAAAAAAAATTAACTTTGATGTTATCATTAATTAAATGTAATGCAATCAATCAAACCCTTCTCTCTCCGCTAAATAAACTCACTTCTAGCCACAGTACATCAAACATTTTTTATAACATTTATTTTCTGTAAATAATTTTCGCTCGAATTAATTAACATTTGAGGCCATCTCATTTTAAATATGGCGTCCATCCCTTTCTCCGTGTGTTTTTATAATAATAAGGTCATTTCTTTCGCATCGGCAACATCAAAGTGAGAAATAATTAGAAAAAAAAAGTGATGGTTTATTATTTGAGTTGGCTGCCTGCCTTTTTGGCTCCAGGGTGGTCCAATTGATTCTCTAAATATTTCTAAATAATTCTTTTGGTGAACCATTTTTATAATTATCATAAATCATAAATAAAATAAGAGATGTCATTTGACTCCGTGGTCTTATTTTATCTTGGCCAATCGGTAGGTTATTATTAAGAATATGCATTTCTTATTCGCGAGTTTTTCATTCAACTTCTTTTTGTATTGCTCCTATGAGTTACACTCTCTTCGGCTCTCTCTTCCCATTGTAATCCATCTCTGATTATGGATTTTTTCGTTTATTATTAATTAATATATGAGAGTCCTGCTGCTCTCTATCAATAGTTATGGTCCATGACGGAGCCGGTGAGTGCAAGTCACTTGTTAAAGTTTTTTGATTTTATAACTAAATCTGTTTCAATTTAATATTTAAGTTCTTAAATAAGAGCTGGGCAATGGAGAATTGTCCGAGGTCATTTAATTATAATTATAATTAATATTTTCATTTAATAAATTTATACATTATTTAACTATTCTTATTAATTGAAATATTATTAAAGCAGAGAGATGGTCAAAATTTGCCATTTAACTATGGTAATGGACATAATTATATAATACTGTTAACCTTTTTATGCCCTCGGCCTTGGCGTAGTTGGTAGCGCGCCTACCTTGTATACCAAGGGTCGAGGGTTCGGATCCTAGGAAGTCGGATGATTTTATTTAACCATTTGGATACCAAATGCCTGGACCCCAATATATATATTTTCATAATAACGGTTATCGTTTAAAGTCTTATATGGCCTAAGTTGCCGAAAAGACTGTGTATATGTGTGTGATTGTGAGTGTGAATGGAAAAAAGTATGAGTGTTAAAAAAAAACCTTTATTACATTATTTAATAAAATGTTCTCTTTGTTTCAGGTTGGTACTTTCTCCATTTTTTTCTCTGATTAAGAATTTGTTCTATTAAATAGAAGAGGTAAGAGTACCAACGTTTAAGTATAAGTAGTATATGTCTAAGATTTTTGGATATTAAATTAGTTTGAAATTAAAACTTTATTTTCTAAAAAATTGATAACATACAGTAGATCTTATTGGGGTGGAGGGTGCGTCTTGAAAGAAATTCAAAGAACGTCTTTTCTCTTTAAATGTTTTAATCCTTTATAAATAAGAATTTTTTAATTTTAATATTTTATATATTAATAAATACTCTCATTTAATTTGTAAAACTGAAAATACAATTGGATAATTCCAAAAACCTCAATGCCAAAGCCCCTTAGTTAACTCGCTTCAAGGTCTATAAGGAATGAGGAATTAAACTCGCTTGACTCCTTATCGTCTTTATTTATTTAGCAGATTAGAAAAAGTATTCAAAAAAAATTTGGAACGATAACAGAGTATACAGTAGGTAATGTTTTGTCGGATTTTTGACAGATTGACAAATTTTCTAAAATCTCTCAAAAGAATTTAGTAAATTTATAAAAAAGAGAATATTTTTAAATTTTTTGGCTTTTTGACAAATACTATTATATATTCAAAGCAAAAATAAAATCGAAATTATTTGATTATGCTGTTAGAAATAATTAATTATAGCAACTTGTGATGAATATCAAATCTCTCTTTGAAGTTTTTCTCATAAGAAGTGGAATAAAATGGATGGCTAGATTCCAGAATTGAAACAAATTTTTTTCTAGTCTATTTTATTGTTTTATCTATCAGCAATAAACATGATTTTCAAGATATTCTAATTTATAATGAGGTGGTGAAAAGAGCCAACAACGCAAAAGTTGATCAATTTTTTTTTTTTTTTTTTTATTTATCTAAGGTTGTGTTTTTTTTCTGTGTTTCGTTCTTCTGGACAAATAAATATTCTTCTAGTCCATTTTAAAACACTCCCTATTATTTTGAGATAAAGATTTTTTTAAAATAATTTCAAATTTATTTTTGAGATTTCTAGTAGTGTATAGAGTCTATATAGCCCAAGATGCCAAAAAGACTAAAAAAATTCAGCTACTTTCCTTGATTGATGCCAGAGTATTTGCTTTTTTATTAATATAATATTTAAAAAATCAGGTGTGACTAGTCGCACCAGATTTTTTGTGTCGATATATATTTAGTTTCCGGTACATTCGAATTTCAAGATGTAAAATTTATAAGTATATGAAAATATTTATTTTTTGTTACCATGGCAACCATTTCTTTTATCTTTCCTATGAGGTACAAAAGAAAAGTGGTCTTTAGAAAATTTCAATTGCAAAATGAGAATACATATTTTAAAGAGCATCTAAAAAATAAATTGTTTTTTTAATTTTAATCAAAATCGTTGGAGCGAATTTTGAGAAAATAGAAAAAACTGAAAAAGTGTATCCGTAAAGTACTAGTACTTTTTGGCTGATTTTGTTTAAAATCTTATTTTCATGCTCTAGGAGGGTGCCTAACTTAAATATAAAAATTCAGCCTCATAGCTCTTTCCGTTCTTGAGATATTTTATTCACAGAGACATAGACAGCCCCCCCCCCCCCCCCCCCCCCCCCCCACTCCACACACACACACACACACACACACACACACACACACACACACACACACACACACACACACACACACACACACACACACACACACAGACCATGTTGCAAAAACCACTTTTTTGGACTCATGGGACCTAAAAACGTGTATATCCATCAAAATCTCGACATTAAATTTTTGACATCAATCCAATACCTTTCTCTATATATTATTATATATAGGTAAGAGAAAGTAAAAAAAAAGATTAATTATTCCTTAATCCTACAAACGTCATATGACATTTATTTACAATATTTTTTCATTAAATCAAAAAAAAAAAAAAAAAAAAAAAATTAAATTCATATTAATCATTCTGATTTCATTACTGTTCTTGATTAATATTTTATCAATAGCTGATTTATTTATTCAAGTTCAAATGTCCCCTTTAGCTTCCGCTCAATTCTCGTTGTAATTAATTTTATAATCAACTATATTTCCCAGATTGTACCAATATAATATGATTGCCTTTGGAGTTAGAATATTATTTAAAAATAAAAAATTTATATATGCTCATTCATTTTAATCGTATAACGGCAAAGGTTAATTATAAATAATTTTTAATAAGAACCCACCGAATATTCGGTTTCGGTCAATTTCGGCCAAAAACCAGCCGAAACTTTGGGCTGGCCGAAACCTGAGTCTGAAAAGTTGGGATGGGACTCGCATTTTTAATCATTTTCGTCACATATTTCGTCATTAACATAATAATTGTTTATAAACAATTTTCTATTGCACTGCTACTTTTTTTTTTAATTGGCTATTATTTTCTAGAAAGTCGTATTTAAAAAAAATAGAACATGTCTATAGAAAAAATAAGGCAAGAAAAATATCTCGTCGTTGTCAATCCACCACTTCACCCTTCTATTCTATGTATAAAAAAAATCCCTTCAAGCAATTCGAAATTACTTTTATTTATTCTGCATTTTATTTTGAATACAAAAATAAATTTTTATTTAAATAGTCCATCGACCATTAATTTAATATAACAGCTTTATTTTTTTTTAATATAGTCGGCTATACGCTCTGTTACATAAATATTTTCAATAAATGGTATATTATGCAAAAGTGTTTAAGAGAAAAAAAAATAATTTTTTTTACACTCACCAATTTTCTATACGTATTTGAACGGTTCGGTTAATTTATTTGAAATTTATTCTGATAAATCAGCTGATCTAGCGCTGAATGCATATAATTGAAATGTCAAACTTAATGAATCGATTGGAAAAATGTATGTGTGTATATAGAAGGGGTTGAGAGGCGGGGGAGCAACCCACACATGCAATCTTCCATATATACGTCGGCCGCACAAATGGACAGAATCAAATTAAACGGACACACAACAACAACAACAACAACAACCGGAAGCCCTTTTCTCTCTAACGATCCACGTACAAGAGCCCAAATTTATTATTCGGCCAATCGATTTAATTGCTTCCAACGTGTAAATTTACAGACTATACCCCCCCCCCCCCAGATTCCTATTGTATACATAAATATAGAAAAAAGCTTTTATATACAACTTTGCAAATAAAATTTCACCTCAAACAGTTTTTTTTTTAACTTCCTCCCCTCTCTTGCTGTTTATTTAGATATTTCATAAATCAGATTTTTTTTTTTATTAATGTACTAAGCATTAAAATTTTTTTAATTTAAACAAACATGTTTATTACATGTCTCGATAAATTTTATTTAGTATAATTACATAACATACAAGGATGGCGATTCTTTTGGATTTAAATCCAAAAATCTCCAAGATACGATCCGATCTAGGATTTTCGGATCTGGATCAAAATCCTATTTTTGGGAAGGATCTTGGATCCCTATTCAAATCGGAAAGGGCTGGATTTAAGGATTTCCATATATTTCATTTTTGCTCTCTCGATATAAGATCGGATAGCTGATACTTTTAGAAGGATTAACAATCCTGAATTTTTGTGATCCTTTTCAAAGAATTGCCAATCCTTTAAAACTATTTACTTTTTAATAAATATATTTTTTTGATTCCAAAGAACTGGATTTTAATTAGACAATTTTATTAGAAACTTGATCGGATTTTCTGATTGGACCTGATTTTCTGATCGCAGCTCCGAATCAGAATTTTGGATCTTGAATCTGGATTTGCGGTTTGGAACTGCGATTCTTCAAATCGTTAATCCTTTTTGAAGAATTTTACCCATTCCTGATTACAAAAGTATAAGCTTTTAATTAAGAATTAAAATTTTCAATTATTTTTGGGAAAATCTTTTTTTTTTTCACTCTATCTAAATTGACACCTTAGCAAGTTGTGACTGAAAAATTGCTCTTGCAAGCTTTTTCAATTTCTGTTGAAATGAATCTTGCAGATTTTGTTGAACGCATTAGCAGATTCAAAAGAGAAAAGCTTTACGAGAAGGAGGAGTTAGTTCTATCTAATAAAAAGAATAAAGAAAGCGGCTCAGTAAAGAAAAGCTTTTTCTATTTTTTTTTTCTTCTTTAGTGGCCTTTTTTTGGAGGGGTGAAACTTTTTTGTTGTGTGGACGTCTTTTGTTTTATTTTTTTATCTCTTTTTAAGACCCTCGTAGTTTTAAATAGCCCTAATAATCTAAATATGATTTTTTTTCTTTATATTTTTTAAAATACCACATCACATTAGATTTCTCAGTTCAAAGAAGCTTTTTTAGAAAATTTTTCTGAGTACCAGGTTTTTTTTAAATTAATAATCTTTTTGTTCTTTAAGCATTAGAAGTTTATTATTATTTTTCAATAATAACACAGTAATTTTTCATTAGTTATTCAGAGTTATTATTTTTAAACTCCCTTCACATCCTTTATGTAATAGAATATGTTATACCGTATACCAAAAGAATGACAACCGGAATACCCTCAAAATAATTTTTTTTTTATTAATCTCGTTAGTCGCACTTAAAATTGTTCGGACAGTACCCCCCCCCCCCCCTAAAATTAAAAAAAATTTTTTTTTTTTATAAAATTTTGTCTTGTTAAAATATTTATATTATTTATATATTTAAAAGTCTTCGTAGGAAAATTTTGAATTTTTAACTTATTCTCCGGAAGTTAATTGATTTTTCTTTATCAGAAGTGGCTACATAATTCATTATGTGTGCGTTTTCTCTATAGACTACATGTTAAATTTCAATTTTTAATAATTAATTACACTATAACCCTTGGTCAGATCTGCTTCAAAAAATCATTTTATACGTTTGTGATCAGGGGGTATTTAAGGGGGGGGGCCCCCCGAAATTCCAAAAACATATACATATATAGGGATATACAGACATCAGCGAACAAATTTTTCCGCAGGATGGACAACTTTGGTTCCGAATAGAAAAAATGTTCCTCAAAAATTTCGTGTGAAAAAAAGTATAGTTTCTTAAAAAAAAAATTTCTCAGGAAAATTTTTGAGTCCCCCCCCCCGAAAAAATTTCTATATACGCCCCTGTTTGTGATAGTGATTAATAAATTAGCTTTTAATATTTACAAGAGCCGTAAAATCGGAAGAATCTTAAACTCCAAACAGAAAAACTCTTATTATTAGGGGGATTTTTAATTATAGATCACATTTTTGTATTAATTATTTATTAATTTTATATTTTTAATAAATAATTAATTCAAAAATGTGGTCTATAATTAAAAATTCCGCTAATAATAATAATAATTCAAACCACAAAAGCTTTACTAAAAAAAAAACTCTTATAAGGTGGCAATGGTGTTCACCAGGGTATTATTATTTTTTAAACACTTTTTAATAGTACGGTATGTAAAATTAACACACAGTTAAAGTTACCAGAAAAGCTCCATTTGTTTTATTTCTTTCTCCCCATGTTTTTTCCTTCTCCTCCTTGAAGGAGACGGAAGAACCACCGGAACTAACATAAACATGGGTTGATGGGATCGGAAAGTCAGTTTGAGAGGTGCATGTCCTCCCTGTATCCCTCTTACTTGATGACGTTAACCCGGTCGGGCAGCCATCACTAAAATAACGCCAACACATTGGTATCATAATATGAAAGCTCCAGGAAGTGCCACCGGTGACGTCTCCAAGGGACTTTGATCTTCTCCGGGCTTTCCTCCCATCTGGATTGAATTAACGAGGAAGTAGTGGTAGGGAGCATCCTTTGCTACCGGTAAAACTTTTAGCAAAAATTAAATTTGAAATGATTAGAATTCGAAATGGGAGATAATTATAAGAAATTATTTTGCATTAAAATTCGAATAATAAAAGAACATTATTTAGTATGAAACTACCTATATAATATCCTCAGTTAGGCCTTTTTCGGTTTACGATCTTGTATTAATAGGCTTACTTTTTTCTTCAAAAGATTGTTACAAGTATTGTAGCAATGTTATTTTTTCTTTTTAATCTAACAATAAATTTGAATCATCGCGACTACCTTATATAAATCAGAAAAATATCCCACAGCTTAATTTTTCCAAAACACATTTGAACCCTAATAACTTAATATCAATAAAAAAAATAATTCTAGACCTATTCTAAAACCAATTTAAAGGAAAAGTAAAATATTATCTATCTTAAATTTACAAATAAAAGCGAAATACATTCAGGTTTTTCACTTAAAATATTTATTAATAACTAGAACTTTGTTAGAAATAATCAAATAACTCCTTAAAGTCAGTCAATATATCGCGAGCTAGGTTTTTGTTTAATTGAACATATCACGCTCACTGGACTCGAGCCAGAACCGCCTGCTTTTCGATAGATCGAGTCCCTGACGGAGACGTTAGCTGACCAATCAAACACATCACTTAAATTGCTTTATCTTGAATGATATATTGAATTTGTGTTTGATTCGTATTTTGCGGGATTTGTGTTCTTGGCTCGTGCTATGCCCATTTAAACACACAAATTTCTGTTTGCAAATAAGTTGCATCTTACTTCAAAGGCAAGAGGTCAAGGATAATATTTTTTATACCTACAATGAAATGTAACTGCCCCCACCCCAAAAAAAAAAATAAATAAATAAATAAAATCCAACATTCAAACATGTAGATATTTTAATTATAGCCTCATAAGTGGAATGACTTTGTTGCTATATGCTAGTGACCACATTGAATCAATTGTATTTATATACACGATAATTTTGCTCCCCATTCCTATTACATTTGAACAATTTAATCAACAGTTGTAGCGTCTGATTCTCATTTGTATCACCCTCTCCCCTCATCAAGCTGTTTAAATTTACCAAGCATACTTGGCCTTTGTATCAATAAATAATTATTAGTAAATAATCTATGATTAGAAGAACAAATTTAAAATGTAAAGTTTCCAGACTTTTCTTTTGAAAAGATGCTCTAAAAAAGAGTAAATAAAAGAGAAAATTTATTAAGCTATTTAATAATTGAGAGACTCACCAACAACTCCCCTATAAATTTAGGTAAAAAAAATTAATTTATCGCTTGCTCTAATAATCCAAGAAGAAAGAATTGGGCGATTAAAAAAGTCGTTACACTTTGTTTGTGATTTATTGGATTAAGATAATGTCACATCTTTTCATGAACAAAATAAACTTTGATTCACCTTGGTTTAGTTTTTCAACAAAATTTTTTCCTTTTTAATCGGCTAATAAATATATTTGTGACCGTTCGCATGAAAAGGTACCAACATTGCATGCGATATGACGTCCCTGCAAGCAGTGTGATACACGATACATGCAGATTTCAATCTCGGAGATAGTCCATTTAATAGGAGCCTTAATAAAATTTGAGCTGTCAAAAATTATAATAATACGTATTAATGTATTCACACGTCTCAGAGGGAGTGACTTATTCAAACATGATGAGTTTGGAAGCCTAAGGGTGACCTAAGGCCTAATGTTGCCCTCTGGTGGTTGCCTTTTTTTTTATAAAATATTAAAAAAAAAAAAAAAAATACAAGCTGTCAACTTCAAATAACCTCACTTTTTGATTAAAGTCAGCCATGTTGGATGACGTGAAAAATCTGACTCTGGGATTGGTCGATGCCTGGGTTTGGAAAAAAGGCATGCAAAAAAATGGAACGTAGGGAATCAGCCAAAAACCCATGCAATCAGACGCTAGGGTCATAAATTACGACATATCGCATGCGATATAACCAGAAAACCCTCCATGTGAAACGGCATTTACACACACCCCTGGCTTGTAACACGAAACTTTTGAACAAAATCGGCCAAAAAGAACTAGTATTTTACTGGTATTTTCCTTTTCCCTAAAATTGTTTGAAGTTTTACTCTTGGAATTCCTAGGAAAGATAGGTAAAATTGTTGTTATTGTAATAAAAAATACATATTTTCGAGAAGGATGAAGATAAATAAGGATCCCATCTTTCAATTACCAAAAGTAAGAGAAAGTTATGTGCTGTGGGACCATCCCACCAGATGTTTTTTTTAATTAGACATAAAAAAACTGATTTAATTCAATTAAAAAAAAAAACGCATTGAAAAAGTCCATAAGTATTTTGAGTTAGTAATTATACAAATTTCGAGACCAGTCCTACTTGCTCTTAATATCAAATTTTCAAATTACTCTTTCGCTTGACAATCTTTTTTTTATCGATAATAACAATTGTAAAACATGCAAAAAAATGATGAATGGTTATAACACAAAAAAGAATCAAATAAATATTTATATAGTGTATTAAATTCAGGTGATTCTTTTCCGATAAACGCATCAAGGTTGACTAGGTCAAGTCAAGATATGTAATCGTGAATGATTGGCTGTCAATATTGATATAAAAAGAAATTTTATTTTCAAAAGAGGCCATATTTTTGAAGATTATGGCTCTCTTTAACTTAATAATCCGGTAAATAAGGAGTTTATATTCAGGTATATTTAAGGAGTCAGCACTGATCAAAATCTCCTTTCAATTTCATATTTTATTAGGGTTTATATATATAAAAAAAGTAAAAAGAGGGAGATGAAATATAATCTGATGAGGATGATAATATGGAGCGTTATGTTTTCGATTTCTGCTCCAACGAATTTTAATAGCTGTATTGATGTCCAAGAAAACGAAGGGTGTTCTTTTTTTTAGGTTTTGAATATAAATGACGGTGAAGTTTTTGGTCGATAAGCTAAATGACATCTCTCTGATGTTTCATAATTAATCATTACTTTGAAATTGAATCCGAGTCTATTTTATAAAAATAATGATAAGAATCAATGAGTCGGTTCGAAATTTTCGAATTTTTCGTAATATAAATTCCCTAAACGACGATAGAAAATAGCTTCGAGGTTTTCACCCCCTACCCCCCACTCTCTCTCTCTTGAATTAAAGATTTTCATCGCCAACGTCCTCCCTTTCTTGCCAGGTAATGACATTCCTCAAGTCAATTTATCAAATTCATCATCACTGTTTATTTCAAACTTTTTTATTGTTCTCTATCTTTTTCAAATAAAATATTGATAAATCTAGATCATATCAAATTCAATGAAGTTTCCTTTTTTTTTAAATTTTAATCGAAAAACAATAGCTTCTTTTTTTTATCGACTCATCTTTTATCCAGTAGTCTTCTGCAGTATCTCAATCCATCTTGCGTTTATTCTCAACCTAAAAACTTTTTCTTTCTATATACTATTTAATAGTTTATAGTAAGTATAAATAAGGGATAATCTCTGGATTCTGGTTTATATCATTACGCAGCGAGAATACCTTACCCAAAAAACTTAGGACAATATTCTTTTTGAAGCTATATTGGGATTCATATCCACTCTTATTTCTCCGGAGCATTCATTCAGGTCTATTCTCTAAAAACAGGCGTTAAAATTTAAAATAAACAAATGACTGTTAAAAAGTAATGTAGAAACAATCAACGTTAAAAAAAATGCTATTCTCTAAACAAAGTTTTAGCAGCGACGTTAACATGTTGCTTTTATTTCAAACCTATCAAAATCATAACCTTACTTTTTAGGTTAAGGACGCCATGTTTATTTTAAACACAACGTTAAAATATTAAAGGCACCCCCCAGACATGGCATTAATTTTTAACATTATTTACTAAATGTTAACGCTTTGGCTTTAAATTTTTGTTTACAGAATAGCTATTTGATGCAAGGAAGTGATTTTAAATAGCATTTTTTAACGGTGATTGTTTTTACCTTACTTTTTAACAACCATTTGTTTATTTTAAATTTTAACGCCTGTTTTTAGAGAATAGACCTGTATAGCAGTTGACGTTATCTAACACCGATCCTGATGCACTTTTTTTACTTTTATTTTACAAATTAAAAAAATTATAATATTATCTTATCTTTATTTTTTTTTACTTGATTTAGTATTGGTAAAAAGTATTTTGATTTGTTGTTATTTGGAGATAGCATTTTTCATTGAAAGAGTCTAATCCTTTAATGACGTATCCGTGTTGTGGCAGATTCGTAGTTGTCATTAGCTGTTGTCGTTATTTCACCCCCCTCCTGATGTTCATAGTCCAGTTTTTTAGAAAATGAACTAAAATGAAAGACTTTTTTCAGCCCGAATTATTTTAATTTCTCTCGACTTTTTCGGGGGCTAAACTTCACCCATCTTCAGGACCTATATTTCAATCAATACATACTCTATTATCAAAAAAGTTTTATACTCAATAGACAGAAAGCTATAAATTGCGCTCTAATTACAACAGTGTTAAAAAATTCTTAGCACTGCCTCCTTCAGATGTTAAATAAGTAAATCATCTTTTTATTACCGCTTCCTCCATTTTGTCTTTGATAATTAACCATAATCCATACCAAAATCACCATTTTGGGGATTATGGTACAATTTAATTTATTTCCATTTCTTTAAAATATCTTATTTCAAACTCAATTTTAATTATTCTAATAGGAATTTTTATGAAACTTGTTTTTACTCTCTGAAAATTGTTCGTTTAAAGAGATTGTCGTTTTCCTTCAATTTTCTAAGAATAAAAATTTCATCCTCTTTCCTAATACGAAGGATGAAAATGAATATAAAAATATATATGTATATATACAGATAAATGTCCCAGTCGATATTTATTTTTAAAGAAAATAATTCAGTATAAAAAAATAATCCTCTTAAATAGTAATTATAAAAGAAAAATCAAGAGTAAAGAAAAGGGTAGGTGAGGAAAGTAGTGGGGAGAGAATCAATTCGAAAGCCTCGGGCAAAGAAATCTGCATCCTAATAGGGTAATGAAATGAATACTAATTTATTCCTCTTTTTTTGTTCTGCGCCTGTGAGATAGGCAAGGGAAAAACAGGTAGGGGCTATTTTATGGCTTCTTTTAATAGGATTAACCCAATAAAATCTATACATCTGAGAATATATATTGAATGTTGATAAGTCCGTCTTACTTCGGGGCATTGTAGTTTCGTCCGTGCAGTGAGTAGGTTATTTTGGCTGCCTGTCTTTCAGGAAACGTTATTCATACACTGGTAACAATCATAGGCCTATATAAAAATAAATCCAATATCTATATTGGACATCATCTACACACAATTTAAATTATTATATAAAATATATATAATAAAAAACCTTTTATTTTAATCAATAAATAAGTTTATTTTTTATGGAAATAACTAATTTAATACAAAATAAATGATCAGAACCAACAGAATTAAATTATTAAAGCTACAAATGTATTAAAAATTTTATACAGCGAAAATTCTAATTAGTTGATTGAATAACTAAAATAAAAAGTAGTTAGTTTTAGTTTAAAGAAGAGTTAGTTTTAGTTTAAATAAGAAAAAAAAAAAAAAAAAAAAAAAAATTGGCGCATCAACCCTTTCGGGAGCTAAGCAAGCCAGGATCCAGGGTGGGACATGTCTAATTTAAATGCAAATCAGATACTCGGGCCATTATTTAGTGTAAGTCCGTTAAATTTGCAAGTTTAAGAGATTTATATCAAAATAATATAGGTGATATTATATAGGCCTATATATATTTTTTAAAAATGATTTATAGATGAGCTAAAAATTTTTTTATTTTTTAATTAAAGATTCTTTATTATTATTATTATTTATCGACTAAGTAAAACGTCTCAGTTCTCCACAAATTTTAATATCTCTTATGTATAGTTTTTAAATTTAATGGAACTTTTGCTCTTAAAATGAAGGCTAATTTATTCTATTAAAATAGAAGAATAAGAATAAAGAAAAAAAAATATACCTACGTCCATAGGCGTAGCCAGAAATTTTGGATGGGGGGGGTTTAGGATTATTTCTCCCCCCCACCCCGGCTAATGGGGCGGTATAGGGCGTCTAATGAAATATATGGCTAGCCACTTACCCCACCTTCGCTTCGCCCCCCCGGACCCCCCTCGAGGTGGCTCGGGCCCGCCCTTTCTTAATTGAGTGCCGCAATTTTTCAATCAGATCGTATCAGGCAATAAATAATGCAAATCTCTTTATTTTATGTATATATGTTTCTCTTGACCAGACTCCTATCTCAGACCTCTTTAAAAAAAAAATAAAAAATTTATTTATATAATAATTTTTATTATTTTTCATTTGCGAGATTTAATCAATTTTAAGCGGCTTTAATTTTTTATAAAGCATAACAAAAATCAATTCTTTTCAATGGGAAAATTCTGAATTTTCTCGAATTTTTTGCGTTTTATTTAATTTTTTTTTTTTTTAAGCTAGAGAAAATTATTATATTTTACTTTCTCTTACCCTATATATGAAAAATATAGAGAGAAAAAGTATTTTGTATTATAGAGCTTAAATATCTAGTCATGCCTTGGGTCCAATGGGGGGGTTTGAACCCCCAAACCCCCGCTCTGTACTTTATAAAATCACCGAATTTTTGGGATATAAAGATATGGGCATTTATATTTTGTGATTTTCTTTATGCACTATAAGCACTATTAATCCCTTGTTTATATTATTGTATTACTGATGAAAATCTTGTTCTAATTTTATGATCTAATATTATTATAATATGATCTAATTTTATGATCGTATATTGCAAATACTTTCATGCCCTAGCCAGGTTGTCAATCTTCTCATTTATATCATCAGTATCGTATAAAGAATTTTTTGACGGGGTCTCCCCCTTCCTCCTCTCCCTGTATTTCATAAAGAAAGAGGAGAAATGGTTGCTATGGTAACAAAATATAAATATTTTCCCATACTTATAATTTTACATCTTGCCCCCGGGTTTGGCGTAGTAGGTAGCGCGCCTCCCTCCTATACCAAACGTCGCGGGTTCGGACCCAGGCAGTCCGATGATTTTATTTAAGCCATTTGGATACCAGATGGCTTAAATAGAAATGCCTGACCCCACAATAGATATATTCTCTACAACGGTTATCGTCAAAGTCTTATATGGCCTAAGTTGCCGAAAAGACTGCATGAATGTGTGTGTGAATGTGAGTGTGAATGAGAAAAAAGTGTGAATGTTTTTTATTAAAAAAAAAAAAAAAAAAAAATTTTACATCTTGAAATTCGAATGTACCGTACTGTCGGAAACTAATCATATCTCGACACAAAAAATCTGGTGTGACAAACACAGAACTCAACTTTCGATTACCGAAGGTAAGAGAAAGTTGTATGCGGCCAGTCACACCAGAGTTTTTTTTTTTTTTTTTTTAGTTTTTATGCTTTTTTCCCCCTTCGTGCTTATTTGAGCTTATTTTACGTATATTTGTATAATTTTTAAAAATAATTCAAATTATTATTCAGCAATAACGTTCACATAAAGCAAATCCTTCGGCAACTGTGTAATTCCCCCCTGGATCCCTCTACTCTGGCTCGGGCTCGCCTGAGGCGGACCCTCGCGCGGAGGGACCGGGGAGTTAATCCGGAGAGATTGGTCTCATAAACACACTACTTTCTCTTACTTTCATTAATTTAAAATTTTTATTCTTTATGTTCAGTCTTTATTTATTACATAAACTTGTCTCTGGACAATCTAAGGGAAGGGGAGAAGGGCGATGTATTCTTGCCCTTGTCGCCATTTCCTCCGCCCCCCCCCCCCTTTAATTCTGACGCCTATACTAATATCCATTAAAAACGACTTATGTAAGGGGAGGAAGGAGGTGTTTCTGTTTCGTGAATTATTGAAAAACACTGCCTGCCCATAGTGGCATTCGGAATACATAGACTTCCGTTTATAACTCAATTATTCTACCGAGTCAATTACTGAAGCGACTCATTTATTGAATTAAACAGTAATTTAACCCTCCACTGAATTTCCACCCTGACATATATATACACTATAGGCTACTTATGTAATATTATGATGTCATAAGGTTCTATTGGCGACCAACCCAAAACCATAAATATATAAGTAGGACTATTTTATTTATTATTATTATTATTATTATTATTATTATTATGGACCTAAGGCACTTTGAACTGCGACCATTAGTTTTTTTTTTTTTTTTTTTTTTTAAAACATTCACACTTTTTTCTCATTCACACTCACATTCACACAGTCTTTTCGGCAACTGAGGCCATTTAAGACTTTTTACGATAATCAGTATGTTTTTAATATATCAATTGTGGGGTCCAGGCATTTTTATTTAAGTCATTTGGTATCCAAATGCCTTAAATAAAATTATCGGACGCCTGGGGTCCGAACCCGAGACGTTCGGTATAGAAGGTAGGCACGCTACCAACTACTCCAAGCCCCTTGGGCGCGACCATTAGTTGATCTTTTGTTCTATCCTTTGTTGTCCAATATCTGTCCTTAGAATAGACCCGTCCCTTTTACCAGGGCCAGTATATTCTTTGGAGAGGCTTTTGATATTTCCTCAGGTTTTATTTCAGCCCTTTCGAAAATTAGCCTTCTTTGACGGGTTAGTGCAATACATTCGCACATGATGTGTTCCGCCGTTTCTTTTGTCAGATTGCAGAGGCGACATATATCGTCATCCGCTCTGCCCATCTTCATTAGATGATATTTTAAAGGACAGTGTCCTGTTAGAAGACCGCTTATCAGTCTTAGTTCATTTCTGTTTAGAGCGATAAGTCTCTTTACATTTTGTTGCGGAAGTGTTATAAACTTCTTCGCTTGTCTTAAGCCTGGGTTTTTTGCCCATAGCTTTTTTGTTTTCGTCTTCCTTCCACCGTCCGATTTCCAGTCTTAGGTGCTTATGCGACAGCCCACAGGCTGGTTCGGGTCCTGCGGACTATTTTATTTAGAAGGGGATGAATTTTAGGGTAAATAAAATAAGCTTTTAAAAATTTTATTAATTCCAAATTCATTCTAATAAATAAATAAATTCAAAAAATATCAATTAGAAGTATTTCATTTAGAAGTTGTTGAATTTTAGTGGTGTGTAAATATAAAAAATATGGTGTGACTGTCGCAAAGCACACAACTTTCTCTTACCTTCGGTAATCGAAAGTTGAAAACTGAAAAAAGTACATCAGTAAAGTACTAGTACTCTTTGGTCGATTTTGATTAAAAGCTTATTTTCACGCTCCCGGGGGGTGTCTAACTTATATATAAACTTTCAAACTCATAGCTCAATTTCTTCTTGCTTAAAATTGAACAAACACACACAGACCGACCATGTCACGAAAACCACTTTTTTGGACTCAAGGGACCTCAAAACGTATATATCCATCAAAATCTCGACTTTTTTGACATGAATCCAATACTTTCTCTATATATTAACATATAAAAATCTTTTAAAAAAGATTTTTTAATTCCAAATTAACTTTTATAAATAAATAATTACAAAAAATTATCAAGTAAAAGTATTTTTAATTAGGGGGTAGGTCTTAGGGGTGTGTAAATAATGTATTTTTAAAATTATTTTTATATTCCAAATTATCACAAATAAAATAAAAATATTGAATAAAATACCGTTAATAGTAAATGAGAAGAAAAGTATTTTTATTTTAAAAGAGAACTTGTAGCAATATTTTTATTCCCGGGAGCTGAGACAAGTCTTTAGTTGCTTTCGAGTCGAGTCTCGAGTTAGTCGGTTTCCAACGTGTCTCTCTCATGTGTTTAGTTAGTTTCTCTTATATTGTGTTGATATTAGTGTAAAAAAGATGTTCATCCTCCCAGCACATATTCTCCGATTGACAATCTTATTAAAGGTATTTAATAATTCCATATCTCATTTGCATAAAAGGCTAAACATTTATAATTATGTTTTCAATTTTTTTTTTTTTCTCTCTTTTCTTAAAATTTATTTATGAAATTATTCAACATTATAATTAAGTCGTGTGACCAGAGTGGTGAGAGAGGGTGTAAATCATCCCTTTTAAAAAACTAAAATACTATTTTCCTTTAAAATAAAATTAAATAATTGTTTATCACATCTATAATTTTTTTTTCTTAATTTTTGAATTTTGCAAATATTCCTCACTATCTCACCCTTCTACCCCTTTTAATTAAAACACTATCATATTTAAAAAAGGTTATTAAATTATTAAAAAAAAAAAATGAAAATATCTTAAGTTCTCTATTCTCTCGTTAGTGATTTAGTCATAAGGGTGGTAGTGAGGATACTGATACATGAAATGAGTCATTAGAGGAAATTAAAATTTTTAATAGCATTTCCAGTAGACATTTTTCTAGTAAAATTTTATTCTAACCGATTATCTTTATCAGTTAATATGGAAAGAGAAAAAAAATAGAAGATAACATTTTCTTCTCGAACCATTTAAATAAATGTACCTCGTTTATGTGATTGTAGGGGAGGATAGGCAGTCAGCAAATAATAAAAAGCTAATTATTTTTGTCTACATTTCGAGAAAGCTTCGCTTCTATGTTCAAGACGAGAAATTATCATTCCAATCACGCTGTTTTGAACCATGTGCCTAGGGGGGGTTTGTGGGTTTGGTCTCTTTTTTCTCTTTTCGTTTTTTTGGTGGGGTTTGGAGGGTGGGGGAGGTCGGGGGTTGGAGTAAAATTAGGGGGGTAGAAAAAAAGGGTCGGGGGTTTTTTTAATTTTTATTATTATAAATCTGGGGGGGGGGGTGAAAATTCGGGGGGGTAAAATTAGGGGGGGTTCGTTTTGGGGTTTATTGTGATTTTTTTTTTATTGAAGTTTAATTTAAAGTTTTGTGGTATTAGTGGGGAATTTTTGGGTTTGGAGGGGGTTGGGGGTGTTTTTTTGTGTTATATAGGCATATGCCCAGTCACGCTTTTTTGTAAAACTTGTTTTAAGGTCTTTTTCGGCATCTAAGGCCATTTAGACGCCATCCTGATTTCATATGATTGGTAACCATTTCAATTGCCTACGGGGCTTGGAGTAGTTGGTAGCGTGCCTACCTTCTATACCGAACGTCGAGGGCTCGGACCCCAGGCAGTCCGATGATTTTATTTAAGGCCTTTGGATACCAAATTACTTAAGTAGAAATGCCTGGACCCCCAATAGATATTTTAAAAATTAACGGTTATCGTCAAAGTCTTAAATGGCCTAAGTTGCCGAAAAGACTGTGTGAATGTGGGTGTGAGTGTGGAAAAAAAACACTCAATTGAAATAAATTTATCTCGCTTGTGTCGAGAAGCGAACTCTGGGCAGTGGCGGATCCAGAGGAGTTTCTCGGGGGGAGGGAGGGGGGTAATCTGGTGTGACTGGTCGCACAGCACACAATTCTTTCTTATAATCGGTAATTTAGAATATATTTAGAATATATATACAAATCAAATTTTTAAGTATTAGTTTTTAAAATTTTATATTAAAAATTCAATTTTTTTCAAAAAAAAAAAAAAAAAATTTTTTCTCAAATGTAGGGAGGGGGGAATTACCCCCTTTACCCCCCCCCCCCCCCTTATATCCGCCTTTGACTTTGGGAGAAGTTAAAACATAACTTAGATACAATTGATTTGTCCCTTTATATTATATTCAAATAGGCCCTATGTCTATTTTTTATATGAATTATATATTTTTCCCACGGGGGGGGGGGGGATTTTTGTGTCCATTGTTGTTGTCCCCCAAAAAATTTATTTCATTTGAAATGGTAACCAATCATATGAAATGAGGATGGTGTCTAAATGGCCTTAGGTGCCGAAAAACAAATTAAAAAAAAAAGTTTTATAGCGTGACTATATAAGCTATAAGTGGACTTGGTTCAAAATAGCGTGATTCTTAATTATTACGTCTAAAAATTTTAAAACCTTTTTATCTTAAAGTTCTTAAATTTATAAAAAAAAAAAAAAATGTCTAATTTTGAAATATATATTTTTATCTGCATCATTAACGAAATCATTGATAATTTCTCATCCTGAAGATGAAGGTAGAGCGTTACCGAAACGTTGGCAAAAATAATTAACTTTTTAGTCGGCCTTCCTTCTCTAACTTATAGACATTAAGATTTTCAATTTATCATCTTATTGAAAATCCTTGGAATGAGGGGATGAGCTTTAGCTTTTCTTTCCACTGTGTTGTGGCAACACTATTTACAACCCTTCATATTCTAAACAGAGAATAAATTCAATTTATTCAATAATTTTTAATACGATCTATTCATAAGCAAAAGAAAGTTTAATTCCATTTGCAAAAAGCTCTTTTTACTTTTAGGATTTTTTTTTTTGTTTTCTAAATTCCTTTATCTCTTTGTTAATTAATTCGCTTGGCTGAAATTATTTCCATTATGAAGTGATTAAATATTTGGGGAGGGTCCGAGCAGTTCCCGTGGGCATCCTGAGAGAGAGCAACGCAACGCAACGCATTATTTCCCCCTCCCTAAAATGCCTCCTGAATTATGTTTATTACCGTGTGGCTGTGAAATATTAACACACCATGTCCCTCTTTACGTAATGAGCTTGTCTCTTTTTGGTTTTAAAAGTGAAAAAAAAAGGATTCTATTTTTTTAATTAAAAACTCCATTTTGTCTGTTTAAATAAAACAAAAATGAATGAATATAAATGCGTATTGAAAGAAAAAGTTCATTTCCAATTTTAAATACAATTACTATTGAAAACTTTTATTTGTAACTATAATTGGTCCATTTATTTATTGTTAGACTTAATTTATTTACTTTTGGACATTTTTTTTTAAGCTAGAAACAAAATTAATCAAATTTTCCAATTTGTTTGAGGTCATTTGTTTTTTTTTTCCTGTTACAATTTTTTTTTTACTATGTATTTTCAATAAATTAAAATACTTCAATCACCGTCACTTTCACACGTTTTTAATTTGCGATTCACACATTAATGTTTTCGGTATCAAATTGCCCACTTATCAGGGGTCGTTTCACCTTAAAAGCGATGAAATTTTATTAAATACCAATTACATTTAAAAAATAGGAACGGGGTCTGAAGATGTCTCAGATGCTGAAAAATATTTAAATCAATAAAAATAAAATATCATTAACAATATATTGTAGAACGATCGTTTTTTTCCAAAACTAAATTTTTCTTTATTGATAATTTCATACACAAAAATTTTATTAAAAGTTAAAGACAAGGCCCTAGCCGGGGGGGGGTTGAGTTTCAAATTCCCAAATAGTGTTAAAATTTTAAATTTTGCTAGAAATTATAAAAAATTATTTAAAATTTATTCTTTACAAAGGGGGGTTGGTGTGTGTGTGTGTGGGGGGGGGGGGGTAATCACTCGGATTGACCATTATTTTATCTTGCTGTTTAAAAAAAATGAAGTATAAAATATTCAGAATTTAGAATCATAGGAGTCTAGGCTTAATTCGGTATCGTGGTTTTAAAAACTGGGTCAAAGTACAGATGCCGATTGCAGGATGTTTATTTTACTTCCAAATGAGTTTTACTAACTGAAAGAGAGAGAGAGAGAGATGAACTCTTTGTTGAATAATGTAAGTCTTGTAATCGAAAAAGAAATTCAATTTCGTGATTTTTATGTCTACTCTCTTTCTTTCTTTTTATCTTTTTTTTCCATAAATGATGATGATTTGATAAATATTTATCTAGCGTTACAAAATATTTTAATAAAATAAAGGAGAATACCGTAGAAAAATTTAATTATTTTTGTTTATTATTTCTATATTTTTATCAAGAAAATAAATATAGGCCTACGTTAATAATAAATTTTAAAAGTGAGACGAGGTAGGCTGCCACAAACACAAATATTAACTTATTATCTTTCTAAACCATGCCACTCTCAGTTTCAGAACGAAAATAATGTCAAATTCAAGCTTTCATTCTTTTAATATTCACTTGATATTTTAGCATTATTTTCGATCTGTTGATGATACCTCGAATCGTTTTGTTAAATTTTTACTTTCTCTTCCCTATATGTATATGTTAGTATACATATGTATATAGAGAGAAATTATTGGATTCATGTCAAAAATTCGATGAAGAAATTTTGATGGATATACACGTTTTGAGGTCCTCTGAATCCAAAAAAGCGGTTTTCGCGACATGGTCTGTCTGTCTGTCTGTGGGTGTGTGTGTGTGTGTGGGTGTCTGTCTGTCTGTAAACAAAATATCTCAAGAACGAAAAGAGCTAGGAGGTTGAAATTTTATATTTAAGTTAAGCACCCCCCTAGGGCGTGAAAATAAGCTTTTAATCAAAATCGGTCAAAATCTACTATGTACTTTTCAGTTTTTTTTTACTTTCTCAAAATTCACTTCAACGCTTTTGATTAAAATTCAAAAATCAAATATTTTTTTAATGCTCTTTAAAATGTATATTTTCATTTTGTCTTTGAAATCTTCTGAAGACCACTTTACTCTTGTGCTTCATAGGAGAGATAGGAGAAATGGTTGCCATGGTAACAAAATATAAATATTTTCCCATACTTATAAATTTTACATCTTGAAATTCGAATGTACCGTACTGTTGGGAACTAAATATATGTAGACTCAAAAAAATCTGGTGTGAAAGCACAGAACGAAGTTAAGAGACCAGTGTGACTAGTCACACTTCAGATTTTTATTATTACAACTTATGATAAATTGAAATTTTACGAATTATTTTAAAATTAATTAATGAATTTCCTCATTTGAATTTCAAATCCGAATATCAAGGTTTATTTTTAATAATAATAAAATGTTATTATGTTAATGGAATGAAAATTTCAAAGTAGTTATGACTTAATTAGAGATTGCCATCATCTCCATCTATTATTATTATATGATGAATGAACCAACCACTCAACTTATCCGAGAGTTGTTTTTTTTGTGGCAATTATCAGAGCATGCTTGTGAAAAGAATAGCGAAATAATTGCCATTTGGAGAAAAAACAAAAATACAGGGTCGGCATTCGATTTTACTTTCTCTTATCCTATATATGAAATATATAGTAGAGAGAAAGAATTTTTACTTCTCTTACTTTTCAGTCTTTTACTTATATATATTAACTAGTCGTTTAAGAATTAATAATATGAAAAAGTAAAAGAAATACAGCCACTTTTGATAACTCGGACAGCTTGTATATAATTTTTATTTAAATAATTATTAAATTATTTAAATAATTTTACGAGACCTGTTCATTTGAATAAGATATTGATATTCATGAATATCTCAATTCGGATTTGACTAAACACTAAACTACTCTCATATTTGTTAAATATAATTTTATATAATGCCCGGGAGCCGTAGCTCAGTGAGGAGAAAATTGGCTTCTCCCCCCGGGGTCCGGTTCGCTTCCCTCCCCCAAGCGAAAAAAATTTTTCTTTTTTTTTTTCTACAAAAAATTTTTAATATATATAGGGATTGTGTTTAAATGGTTTTAGAGCGAGAAGGACCTTAAAAAAATTTATATAATCGAACTGAAAAATACGATTGACAAATAAATATTAAATGAAAAAAGAAATATGAACAGATTTATGATGAGGAACTTTGACAGATGAAACAATTTAATCTATCCCTTCGTTCTATTAATTATGTATTATTTGAAGTAATGCATAAGCAATAAAAGATTCTAAATAATAAATTTCTAGTTTTATTGTAATTTGAAATTAATTTAGTTCCTTGTGGACGAAAACAAAGAGAGTGCTTAAAGTTTTAGGAAAATCTTGAAAATTCTCAAAGTTCAAAGGCGATGGAAAAAATATGACCTCTATGGATCAGGACCACACAAATATGAAATTTTGGATACAAATCGATTGGAATAAATAGGGGTCTAAATTACCTCGATGTCGAAAAATACCATAAATAAATTTAAAAAAAGAAAAAAAACTCAATGGCCTCATCCCAAAATGCAAAATTAAAAAAACGCATATTATATTAATATTGATATATTTGAAAAAAAGTCGCTTTTTTCAAAAAAAAATTCTCTGACAGGCAAAAAAAAGTCCCCGCCAAAAGTCGTTTTTGAAAATCTCAAAAAGCGTTTCTGGAAAAGCCTGAAAATTGACATGGAGTCGAAAGACTTTTTTCCACTCTCTAATTATAAGTAGGCCTAATAAATTTTTGCTCTTTCATTAGACGTCCGTGGCCCAGTTCCACTCAGCCTGCGGGCCACGTTGCTCTAGAGTTAACAGAGATAGCAGAATTATTTTATTTAACTCTTTATTAAAAAAAAATTTGAAAAATATTTTTTTTCCGGGGTTAATTAACTGACCTTTAAATTCTTGATCCTGAGATGCCAATTTTATTTTTTTTTTTACTTTTTACGTGACTTGAATAACCTTTTATTGTTTAATGATATCAGATATCCGATTAAGGAAAACCTCAAGGAAATTTTATAAGGAGAATTTCCAATTTATAGTTATTATTTTTTGATTATTATTATTATTATTAAGTTAATGAAAATTTTTCATTAAATAAGGGGATATTTTTTTAAATTACAATTAAAAAGAATT